>CM076578.1:1574001796-1574185148 GCA_034641835.2 Pinus albicaulis
CGTGGAGTTCAAACTCCCCGCAACCGTCCTTCCTCTTTCACCTGAAATACAAGAAGAAACCAGCACAAAGGACAAGTTGTACAGTATATTTCTACTCTATATGTTAGTGAGATTCATATAAAACATTAAATAAATCATCATGAATGCTTGTATAACAAATATTCTTCATACATTAAAGCATACACTAACACGCTTATTTCGGGAACAGCATGATACTTCTGTATTATAAAAATAGTACGTACAAAAGTAAGTGGAGAGATCACCTGATCCTTCCAAGGCCTTCGCAGACCGTCGTCCGGATCCGTCCAGCCCTTGCCTCGCTAAGACTCCTTCCAAATGAGTGCATACGAGATAACATATAAATGGATGTGTATCTCAAGGAAACAAGGGTTTCCTGAAATGAACTGGGAAAGTGCAGGAGGCACGGGGAATCAGACTTGGATAGGGAACCAACAGAGTATAATAATAATAATTCTCTCCCTCCCTTAGGCCATACATATGAGGTCCTTTTATAGTCCCTCCAAGTAGTTTCAGTAGTTGGAAACAGTTGGCCACGGGCTGGGGTGGTTGAACTACCTGAGTAACCATCAACCCAGCGCGAAATTAGGGATTTTTATATATTTTTTAATCATTAAAATGGCATACGCGGAAAAGTCTAGCTGTACTCACGTATACACGCGGAAAAACACGGGCATAGTCGCGTATGAAGGATTTTCCACTATTTTTAAGTGAATTTGTCCAAGTCTGTAGGAATGGGTGCCCATAAAGCCATGTAGAAATCATGAATCATGTCAAGGTGAGAAATGATGCTATAACAGATGCCCCCTAATATATGAGGTCAGAAGGGGTACATGATGGCCGAAATGTATTATGCACATAGAAAGAACTTCGCAAGAACAAGAGAGGACTTCACCAGATTTCAGCCTGCCAAAAACCAATGAAAGAAACCAGAGAGTCAACACATGCTGAGGCGGGCATACCCATGCTCAGTCAAAAATACATCATATATATAGAAAGTACCGAATAGATCCAACATGTATACAAGTATAACTGAACTGAAAGTACATAGTGAATCATCTGAGCAGGGCCCGGAAAGACAAGTCTGTATCAATGTCCAAGTATCACATATAGAAAGCTGATCAAAGATAGTGCAACTGGATGTCTGATCAAGTAACCGAATCTCCAAGTACCGGATCATAAGAGGCGGATCAAACGGTACAATCACGCAACTCGGGGATCAACATATAAGATGCTGCTGTGCTGAACTGCAACATATAAGGGTGGACGGCAACACTGGCAGAAACTGAGAGAACTGTCAACAGTGAATCGAGAAATGCTGATGCAACCCGAGGTCTTCACCGATCACAATGGCACAATTCTACACACTGGGAATAAATGAGCTGAAGTCGACCATGTGAGAAATCGTTGGATTACCGGGCAATGATGTTTCCCGTTAACCAACGCGAGATAACCCACCGATAATGATAATGAGTGTCAAGGTGCCCCAGTACAATCTGACAAGTGCGAATGAATGAGTTGAAGTCGAACACTTGAAAGAATCTACCAATCAGGAGGCAATGATGAATCCTCACTGTCGATAGCGAAGAGTCTGCCACTGATGACTGCAAACCCTAAGGTACTGACAAAAAGACTCTAGACCTTATTCCCAGAGCAATGAGTTGGAGTCGATGGGAAAAGATCTGCTGGAAGGAAGGCATTAAGGCATCCCACATCAGTCCAGTGCGAGTGTAACCCGCAGGCCAAGATTTGGAAGGAATTGGAAAAAGTAGAGTGATGGAACCAAACCGAAGTACGTTTCCGACATGCACAAGATGAAGCTAGGGCACGGAAGAAACCCTCTAAACCAACCAATAATGAAAGCTGACATAGAGGCGAGATATCCACCAATAGGGTCAAATGGAAATCAAGGTACTGCACGAATCCCAAGTGTGATAATGTGTGCTGACGTCGAACACAGGGGAAACCACTCAGTCAAAGACCCATGATGATGATCAAATGCTGAGCACGAGGTCACCTATCAATGATGGAAATAGGCCCAAGGTGCGGCTCTAGGTTTGCTCTCACAGCAATGTGTCGTAGTCAATAAGAGACAAACCCGCCGGCAAGAAGTCAATGGGGACCTTCTCAAACCAGCACGAGCAGAAGATCAAAACATCTGATGTGATAGAACATGATACTGACAAGACCGGGAAGGCCGACCGAATAATGAGTCAAGAGACACCGCAGAATGGCCGACTCAGGCTAGACTTCCCTTGAACAAAAGCACGACTCTGTGATGACCATGGCAGTAAAAAGTGACACTGTATAAGTCCGTCTTGCAGGAGGCAAAACAAACTCTCCATATGATTGGAAGAGATAACCAACCGGGGGAGAACTGACAAGTGAAACATGGTAAAGGTTGAACCTAGGTCAAACTAGAACCATCCCAAATGAAGGAAATATATATAAGTATATGTGCTTTGTTCAAGGGCGACAAAACTGACTCTGTACTGCCATCGAAATAACGAAGATACATCCCGCTCCCGCTCTTTTTGTTATATTTAATTTTTTTTTTTGTCTTTTTCATAATAAGCCCGAAAAAGAATAAAAGAATGCTATGGTACAATGGATAGAACGAGTATCAAGAAAGCAGATGCACTAGTTCCGGGGTTTGGAACAATCCTATGCTCAATGCAAGGTGGCGAAAACTGGTCAGTGATACTCAGAGGAACGTTCCATCCATGGGTCCAAAGGTGTCAAGTCGTGATAGCTAAGTGCATGCAATGGTTAACTTGTACAGAAAGTCAAGGTCAAAAGTTGGCTTAAACATCGAGTCCAAATGAAGCCGGCTAAAGGCCAGGATAAACAAGTAGCCAATATGCAATGCCGTAATACAACTTAACGACACCAGGGAGCCTCTAGGGTATAAGCCAGAAAAATGATAAGTGATGAAGGAGAAGAATGAAGCTTCAACACGAAAGACATGGCGGGACTAAAGAGGACTCCCGAGCCTACATAAAAAGAAGCATGGGCAACAAGTGATAGCGAGGAACTAACTAGGAAGCCCATGTAAAGGAAGTCTCTACCATCAAGTCATGATTTAAAAAATCGGCGAGTGAAATGGGTATAATACTCATGACCTGATGGGATCGACCCTAAGGCAAGTGATCAGTATGGAGGCTAGAATGCAAGATGCAACGGAAAGTGATTCCCTAACCTATATGCCAGTGAAGATCATATACCTGCCATGAAGAGTCTGAAATCATGGATCAAAAACCGGGAAAAGTCTCAAAATCGTCAAAATGTACCTGAAAATATACCAAACCGGGCACTTCCAAGCAATCGAGTTATACAGCATAAGACAGATCGAAAAAATAAGCATAAAGAAATTTTTGCAAAATTTTTCAATTTTTAGCCATAAATACACAAATTACCTCTCAATTGGTTCATTATTGCATAGCTGATTTGGAAAAAGAGCTCTGGAGCTAAAACTTGTTTCGTCAAATCAGCGACAACCGACCGTCGGAATTCAGCGAAACTTCAGGTAGGCTCCTTATTCATCCTGTTGATTCATTTTGTCCGTTTAAAATTTAAAATTAAGTGGATTTTTACCTGGAAACCCTTATTAAAAAACGCGTACCTGTGCATACGCGGGTTCAAAGAAGGAAAGTCGCGTGTACACGCGACTGTGCACAGCGAAACTAGCGTATGCGCAAGTCCGAATTTCAAAAATGAGTTTCTAATGCAAATTTTAATGAATTTTTCAGGATGACAATTTCATGGAGGGAACGCGAGCATAGTGCAATAGACCAAGAGGTCATGGAAGATCAAACAACGCAAAATGTCCTCCGAAACTGTGGATTATTCAAATTTTTCAAAATGCCCAATATGAAAATTAATGTGAGATTGCTTGAAATGCTGGTAAATTATTGGGAACCGGATCAGGATTGTTTCATCATTGATCAAATGCCACTACGCATAGAAGTGGAAGATATATACTTCATCACTGGACTCTCCAGAAGGGGAGACCCAGTGGATCTGCACGGAAGGCCCCTGGGAGGGTTAACCGTGGAGGACTATGTTCAACTCTATTGCATAGAAGATTCCAAGAAAGTTGGCACACAGATTGCAATCAGAGATATCAAGGACTTGCACATGAAGATCCTCCTATTCACCATCGGCAGAGTGGCAGGATCTGCCTCACTGCATCAGGCGTCCAGGACGCACATGAGCATAGTTGTAGAGTGCTTAATTCATGTGTATGATTGGTGCACTGCCCTGCTACAGAACATGAAACAACAACCGACCTCCATTCGCCAAACAAGAACAAAACACTTTGGCTATGGAACCATTTTGACTACATTCTTCTTCGAGAGAGTTCCATCTTTGAGACCCAAAGTCATCTCAACTATTAGCAGCCCTCGGGACCCAAGAATCGCCCATTGGGCAGACATGATGAAGAGACTGGGGGGCAGCGAGGTACCCCGCACCACCTGGGATGATGAGTTCTTCTTATGGTGGAGAGAACAAATCATCGCAGTGGATGACTATCCCTATGCCGGGATGGATTTCCGAGGAGATCCAGATCTAGTACTTCCACCCGGTGCAGCATGGGGAGCAGTCGGTAAGTTTTTTCAAAAAATTTTAACTTATATGATTTTTTTTTTTTTTTGGATTTTTCAAATATGTATGAAAAATGAAAAACAAACATGTTTTTGGATTGGATTCATAATGACTGACAAATAAAAAATGATCATGTTTCAGATGTTGGACCAGTGCGTCCTGAGGGCCTAGCACGTCACAAGCGCCACAGAGGTGAAGCAGAGACAGCGGATTCTGACAGGACCCTCCAGGCCGTACAGAGAAACTTGGAGGGACTGACCCGCCAAATCCCTCTGGCTGCTGTGGAGGACTTGCCAGAAGCCGTCCAGAGACGGGTTGTAGGAGTACCCCGGGACTGGGTTAGACTGTTCCGCCGTGTGGCCACTGCAGTGATGTTCTATAGGAACGCTGGGCAGGGTCCTCAGGAGTAGACAGATTTTACATATTAGATGACTGTATATTTTTTGAGACTGAACATGATGGGGCATAAGCCCAAGTTTTGTACTGCATTTATGGATCCAAAATTTTGTAAAGTTTTTTGACATACCGATGATATATATACAGTGATATTTGATGTGATGTGATAAATGTATCAAATGTATGATGTTTTTGATGATTAGATTTTATTGTATTGAATGATTAATATGCCAATCTAAAGCTTGATTAGACAATGAGTCAGCAAACCAATTGTCAGCTCGAGGAATATGAATGAATGTTAAAAATTGAAATGACCTTTGTAACAAACGTACCCTCAAGAACAATCGTAATAAAACTGGATCTCGTACCCGATAAGTGTTGTTCAACTGCGACACCACCAGCTGGGAGTCCAAGAAAACTACCTACGAATCAACACCCAAAGATATTGCCTCCGAGAGTAGATGAATGACTGCAGTGTATTCTGCTACGTTATTGGAAGCAGGACCAATGCAGACCCCTCTTGATACCAACAGCTGACCGGAAGGATAGTGTAGAACCCAAGCCGCTGAAGCTAAGTTCCGGGTGTGTCTACTAGCACCATCGGCGAAACCATAATGACTCATGACATCAACACAACCTGCCAAAGCAGATCAAAAACATCACCATCCCATCAAAAAATCGAAAATCAAACAGATATGTACAAGACAAAAACTACTATATACAAAGCAAAATGCCGGGGCAAAGCCTAGGCATAATACTTCTTCAGATAGAGCCCATTTCGGGGCTCCGACAACTCATTTCCTTCAAAGTCAACCAAGGTATACGCTCCTTTCTTAAGGACCTTTTTGACGATATAGGGGCCATACCACATTGACTTAAACTTTCCTGCCCCCAAGGCATCTTTTTCCTGGGCATAGACCAAAACAAGGTCACCTTCGGAAAAGACCCTAGGCTTAACCGCCTTATCGTACTGGACTTTGACTCGGTTTTTATGCGCTTCGTTCAACGTGGCAGCATCTCGACGCTGCTCATCAAGATGTTCCAGATGAAGAAGCCGCTCTGCCAGACTAGAAGTGTCAGGAAGAAGCTCAACAGCCAGTTTAAGGGAAGGAATCTCGCATTCAATGGAAATACGGATTCCACCCCGTGGACTAACTGAAACGGAGTAAAGCCAGTTGCAGTTTTAACTGACGTCCTGTATGCCCAGAGTGCAGGATATAGCATAATGTGCCATTTGGATCTATGTTTATCAATTGTCCGTTGAAGAATTGTCTTCAAGGATTTATTCACGGCTTCCACTTGCCCATTGGCCTGAGGATAATATGGAGATGAATGCTCCTGCCGGAAACCTAATTTAAGAGCCAACTCAGCCATCATACTATTCTGAAAGTGACTGCCATGGTCAGTGACAATCTCTCTAGGTATACCGAAACGAGCGATGACTTGGTTGAAGAAGAAAAGAGCTGCAGTCTCACCATCGTTCCCAAAAGTAGGCATAGTTTCGACCCACTTCGTAAAGTAGTCTACTGCTACGATAATGTACTTGTGACCTTTTGCCGAAGGCGGGTTACAAGTAGTATAATCCATACCCCACTTTGTAAAGGGGCCGACAGTAACGACTGGAAAAAGCGGAGCTGGATGAGCGCGCATTTTTCGAGTATGCACTTGACAAGGATGACACTTCTTGACCGATTCAATACAGTCTTTGAAAATCGAGGGCCAGAAGTAGCCAGCACGCAAAATCTTTTGGGCTGTAGCAAGCCCTGATAAATGACCCCCACAAGCTCCACCGTGAGAATCATTGAGCATAGCCTCAGCTTCTTCGAAAGTTAAGCAGCGTCTTAGGATTGAATCAACCCCTCGACGGTACAAAGCATCACCAATAATCAGATAACTTTTAGCTAAGTGACGCAGCTTGCGACGCTCATCTTTCGAAAAAGAAGAGGGAAACTTCACAGTCTGGAGATACACAATGATATCCCCATACCAAGGATCTTGTGGAGAGATCAAAAACAAGTGTTCGTCCGGAAAGGACTCATCATAGATCATCTCCTCTCCACAAGGCAACTCGGAGATCAATTCTGCAAAGACTAATGACTTCTTGGATTTGGCAGACATGAACTCTAGATCAAATTCCTGTAATATCATAATCCATCTATTATATTTGCCCCCAATCACTCGCCTGCTGAGGACAAACTGAAATGGATTGGCAGCTGCCAAGACATAAGTTTTGCGAAGAATAATGTAATGCCGGAGTCGCTGCACAGCATGGACTGCTGCTAAGGCTAACTTTTCTATCGGGGTGTATCGCAGTTCAGGTCCTACCAGCCCTCGACTAAGGTAGTAAATAACATGCTCAGCCAGAGCATCATCCTCCTGAACCAGAACCATACCAATGGTAGATTCTGTTGTAGCCAGATACAAAAGAAAATCTCTGCTATAATCGGGTGGACTCAGTAAAGGAGCAGAGGTCAATGCCTTTTTCAAGGCATCGAATGAGCGGTGAGCATAGTCGTCCCAAAGAAAAGGGACTCCTTTCTTCAACAGTCTCATATATCCCTTTGTAATCTCAGCATAGTTAACGATAAACCTCCGAAGAAAGTTAGACTTCCCTTGGAGACTTTGAAGTTGACGGATTGAAGACGGGGGAGGCAACCGAAGTATTGCCTCAACCTTGAAAGGATCTACCCTTATCCCTTCATTAGACACGATAAATCCCAACAGCCGACCGGATGTTACCGCGAAAACGCACTTGTTCGGATTCAAACGAATTTTATAAAAACGACATCTCTCAAATATTTGCCGGAGGTGTCCTGGATGATCCATCCTCTTTCGAGAATGAGCAGCTAGATCATCTAAGTATGCCTCTATAATTTTCTTGATATCGTGGAAGGCGTAAGACATGGCCCGCTGAAAAGTAGCTCCAGCATTTTTCAGACCAAAAGGCATTTTCTTATATGCAAACGTACCCCAGGGACAAATAAATGCGGTCTTATGCTGATCTTCTGGACGGATAGTAATTTGATTATACCCAGAAAAACCGTCCATGAAGGAAAAAATTTCGTTACCGGCACACTCATCAATAATCTGATCAATGAAGGGTGTGGGGTAATTATCTTTAGGACACGCCTTATTCAGGTCTCCGAAATCGATGCACACTCGAATTGTTCCTTGCTTTTTATCAACAGGAACGGGGTTTGAAACCCATTCAGTCAGAGGAACTGGGAAAATGAATCCCGCCTTAAGCAGCTTTTCAACTTCAGCTTTGATAGCTGCCGCCTTCCTAGGATTAACCGGACGAAGTTTTTGCCTGACCGGCTTAGCGTTTTCATACGTCTTGATCTCATGCTGGACAATAGATGGATCTATGCCATGCATTTCCTCATAAGACCAAGCAAAAACATCCCTATACTCTTTGAAGAGCTCGGTATAGATTTGAACTTCTTCACGGGAACATTCAGCTCCAATGAAAACGTTCTCGATAATGTTGGGATTCCTGGAGATGTTCACCGGGATAGTCGGAGAGATCACAGCCATGTTCCCTTCAGCATAAACCTGTGTGATCCGGATTTATGCAGGAACGCAATAGAATAAACATATAAACATAAAGACAGAGATGCAGCGGAAATAACACTTCATTTCATTAATATCAAAGTACTGAAATTTGCTTACAGATAGAATGGAAATAAAACTAGCTAGGGCGCTGGTAGCTATCTCTGAGAAGAGATGTGGCGGCTACAGGCCTCTGAACTGTGTTACAATGAGGCTCGAGGGCCCATTTATCATTTAGAAACAATGGGAAATCCTAAACAGCCAAAACCCTAACCCTAGGAGATGAAGCGCCAAAACTATGGGCCCCGTTTGGGTAAATTGGTGTTTCAACTTCCCAGGGGCGTAACTTTTGCATACGATCTCCGTTTGACGCGTACCATACCTCGTTAGAAAGATCTATCCGAGGACTACAAATTTGGAATGGGCAACATCGGTCCATGGGACATGTTGCCTCCGTTTTCCCAAAACGTCGTTTAGGGCCTCAAAACGGCTCCGAAAGTTCAGGACCCGAAAAACTGCTAAAAATAGTAAGTTATGCCGAAACTGAAAAACTGAAAGAGACAATGGTGGGGGCCCAAGTGGAATAGGCGTGTGGCCACCAATATCCACCTGGATCATTCCTCCCCCCTTAGGAAGCAATGGTCCCCATTGCGTTAAGTTCCTCCATGAGATGAGGAAATTTCTGCTGAACTTGGTCCCCGGTGAACCACTTTCCTTGGTGCAGGAGTTGGCCAGCTTTGACAACCCGATACAGTTGGATCTGCTGTTGACGAGTGTTCTTGATTTGCATGTCCATGATACAATCTGTGGTGGCCCGTTCCATGCAGTCTGGGTTTAACTCTGTTGGTGTGAGTTGTTCTGCAATGTCCGAGGTGTCCAGTAGAGGTGGGAAGTAAGGACGAAGGCGATCCACATTGAAGACTGGGTGCAGACCAAGGAATGGTGGAATACTGAGCTCGAATGCATTGTTCCCTACGGCCTTGGTGATGGTGTACGGCCCGTATCGGAGCGGGCGAAGCTTGCGGTGGGGTCCAGTGAGGCGCTCCTTCTGCAAATGTAGCCATACTTTGTCACCCACCTGGAAGTTGTGTGGCACCCGGTGTTGATCATGGCGTTGCTTGTACTTGGCATTGGCTCTATCCAATATATCATGAACCTGTTGGCGGATGTGCTGAATGCGCTCGATGAAGCTACTGGCTTTGTCAACTTCAGACTGGACATGAGCTGAATTGGCCTGAGCAGCTGCAAATGGCATGGCTACGTCAATGGGGCATAGTGGCCGGAATCCCAAGCCCACCTGAAAGGGGCTATGGCCGATTGAACTATGGAGAGCTCGATTATAACTATGTTGTACATAAGGGAGGCTCTCGTCCCATGTGCGAGGATGCTTTGAATTGTACATGCGCAGAATGTGTACAATCATTCTATTGACGACCTCTGTCTGGCCATCTGTTTGGGGATGGAAAGCCGTGGACTTGGTGAGCTTGGTATCCAACATCGACCAGAGGCTGGACCAAAATGTGCTGAGGAACCTGCTATCCCGATCTGATATGATAGACTGTGGGATCCCAAAGTGCACCCACACTCGTTCAAAGAAGAGTTTGGCAGTGGCTTCTGCTGTGATATTCTTCTTGCAGGCCGCCATAATGGCCATCTTCGAGAATCTGTCGACGACCACAAAAACACAGTCATTTCCATGCTTAGTAGAAGGCAAGCCCGACATGTAATCCATGGAGATGGATTCCCAAGGTCGACTAGGGGTAGGTAGAGGAGTATATAGGCCTTGCTTCTTGATGGCCGGTTTGGCAATGGCACAAGCAGTGCAGGATCTGATGTGCTTCTCGACATCCTTTCGAAGGTTCGGCCAATAGAAATAATTCTGCAGGATTGCTACTGTTTTCTCGACCCCGAAATTCCCAGCGACTCGACTGTAGTGTGCTTCCCATATCATCTTAGCACGCTCGCTTGAAGGAACACAAAGGTGTCCCATGTGACATAAAAGTGCATCTTGGAGGTGAAAATTTGGAACTTGCGTACCCCCAAGAGTGCCTTGTAAGTTTGGCTGAATTCTGGGTCACTCTCATAGAGAAGCGGCCAATCAGAAGTCTTGTGCCCACAAGAGTTGAGCACAGTGGTGAGCGCCACGATCGGTGGTCGGCTGAGGCAGTCTGCAACATGATTGGTGCTACCCTTCTTATACTTTATGTTCAAATGAAACTGTTGCAGATATGTAGACCACTTCTGATGGCGATCATTCTGCAACTTCCCTTGTGTCTGTATGAACTGAAGGGGCATGTGGTCTGTGTGGATGATTGTTTCCTTCCCCAAAATGTAATGCTTCCATTGTCGACAAGCTTGCACAATGGAGTACATTTCTTTGTCATATGTGGGGTAATTGCGAACTGTGTCAGACAATGTCTCACTGTGAAATGCCACTGGATGTCCCTGTTGAGTAAGAACTGCCCCAATAGCATAGTCAGAGGCATCTGTCTCGATCTCAAATGGTTGTTGCAAGTCCGGTAAAGTGAGCACTGGGGCAGAACAGAGGCGGTTTTTCAGTTCTGTGAACGCCTTCTGTTGAGGTTCCGACCAAAAATTTTTTGCTCTCGCTCCTCCCTTGGTGACTTGACTCAAGGGCCAAGTGATATGAGAGAATCCCAACACGAACCTTCGATAGAAATTAGCAAGACCCAGAAAGCTGCGAAGCTCTGTTATAGTGGTTGGGGCTGGCCAATCCCGAATGACTTGGATCTTGGCCGGATCCACATGCACCCCCCTTTCATCAATAATGTATCCCAGATATTGAACCTGGGTCATGCCAAAAGTGCACTTCTCCAAATTGGCACACAACTTGTGTTGCCGCAGTGTTTGGAGGACTTGTCGCATGTGGTGAAGGTGCTCTTCCCAAGTCTGGCTGAAGATCAGAATATCATCCAAGTACACCACTACAAATGAGTTGGTGAATGGCCGCAAGATGTCATCCATCATCCTCATGAAGGTGGCGGGAGAATTTGTCAACCCGAAAGGCATGACCAGCCATTCGAAAAGGCCTTCCTTGGCTTTGAAGGCAGTCTTCCACACATCGGAGGGTTCAATTGGTACCTGGTGATACCCAGACTTCATGTCGATCTTGCTGAAATATTTTGCACCTTTGAGTTGGTCCAGAAGGTCATCAATCCGTGGGATTGGGTACCTATTCCGGACAGTGATCTTGTTCAGCGCCCGATAGTCAATACAGAGTCTCCACGTCCCATCCTTCTTCTGTACCAACACGATCGGGCTCCCACAGGGCGATGAACTTGGTCCGATGTGACCTTTCTGCAACAGCTCCTGAATCTGCCTCTTGATTTCATCATTTTCCAGAACAGAGCGTCGATAGATCGGTCCATTGGGTAGCGACGCACCTGGGGTCAGATCAATCTGGTGCTTGACCTGACAGTGTAGAGGAACCCCTGTGGGTGAGGTGAAGATGTCCCCGTACTCCTCCACAACCTTATCCATTTGTTGTTGTCATGCAGAGAGGCCCTATCTGGAGGTCGTGGCCACAGTCTTCTTCCTGCCCTGGGGGCGGATCATCAGGAAAACGAATTTCCTGGTTTGGGAAATGAGCTTACTGCATTGTTTTGCAGTAACCAAAGAGATAGCAGCAGGAGGTGGTACCTCTGGTATCCTGTACAACTTATTTCCCAAAGTAACAATAACAGCACGAGGCCGAGACTCATACAAAGCATGACGCTTCCACAAGTATGGTTGTCCTAATAATACATCAGAAACATCAATAGGAGCAACGTCACATAATACCTCATCCGTGAAGGGCTTGATGCTATAGGGAAGGCGACACTGCCAGCTGACGCGGAGATCTCGTCCTTGGTGAAGCCACCCGATGGTGTATGGATGTGGGTGAGCTGTGGTCGGCAAGCCCAACCGCTTCACGGCGTCTGCTGAAATGAGGTTCTTTTGGCTCCCATTGTCGACAATGAACTGTACAGGGGAGCCCTTTACCCACATCTAGGAGTGGAAGAGACGTTCCTCCTCCTCCGGATCTTCCGGTTCCTCCTTCTGGATCTTTGTAGTGGCAACAGTGGCATTGGGCTTCGCATCAATAATCTGTTTCCCTTTTTCATTCCCCTTGTTAGGTTCTGATTCAGAGTCGAAGCATGCATCTGACTCAGAAGCCCGCATCTCGGCCACCAGCAACTGCTTGGCCTGACACTCACTTGTGTTGTGAGTGGAGCTCTTATGGAACTCACACCACTTTCCTGTGTCCTTCTTTGTCTTTGCGGTGTCAAGGCGTTTCAGGGTTTCGATGAGTTTCGGGTAGCCGCCATGCCTTGGCTCTGGCCTCTTGTCTCCAAGGGTTTGGAAGCACCTTTCCTTGCTTTTGATTCGCAGATCCAAAGTCTCGCTTCTTCTGTTTGAATTTCTGCTCAATCTTGGCAGCATACCGGTATGCCGTACCAAGCGAGGAGATGTCGAGGAACTCCATTTCCTCCTGAATGTATCTGTGCAGACAGCTGCGATACTTTAGCACCAAATGTTTCTCTGAATCTCTGATACCCAACTTTGTGCGCAGGGTATGGAACAGATTCGTCAGCTCGTGCACATCTTGATCCCTTTGTTGTCGCAGCGTGGTCCATTGTATGTACTTGTCCTCATAGCTCCCCACGGGATAGTACTGTTCCTTGACGGCGTCTCGGGAAGAATTCCAAGTTGGTACGGCCGAGAACAGAGAGGGTTCTATCTGGTCCTTGTTCTCACAGTAGGTTTCCCACCAGTCCTTAACATGGGGGGTAGCTTTGAGGAGTGCAAAAATAATCTTCTCCCGGTCTGAAAAGTCATGAACAGAGAAATATCCTTCTAATAGATTCAACCATCTATCTATGGCATCTGCGTCTATTTGAACCTCAAATATGGGAATGTCAAAATTTACTTGTACCTTAAAAGGAGTCGCGCCTCCAGAGTGGCTGCTGGATGCAGATGCGCCGCCGGTGGGTAGCCGTTGAAGGATCTGAGCAAAGTTATCCATCATCACGTTCCTTTGTCTTTCGAGGGCCTCCTCGAGTAATATTTTGATAGGATCTCCTGCTCCCTCATCTTTCTTTTCGTCCCCCATGGGCGTCCGTCGAGGTTTGCGAGGCTGATCTTGCAAAGGTTCCACCAGATCAAGCCCTAGCTCCTTATACCCCGACCTCGTCGGGGACATGCAAAGAAGGATCGAGAAAAAGCAGACCCCTCTGATACCACTGATCCGGATTTATGCAGGAACGCAACAGAATAAACACATAACCATAAATACAGAGATGCAGCGGAAATAACACTTCATTTCATTAATATCAAAGAACTGAAATTTTCTTACAGACAGAATGGAAATAAAACTAGCCAGGGCGCTGGTAGCTATCTCTGAGAAGAGATGTGGTGGCTACAGGCCTCTGAACTGAGTTACAATGAGGCTCGAGGGCCTATTTATCATTTAGAAACAATGGGAAATCCTAAACAGCCAAAACCCTAACCCTAAGAGATGAAGCGCCAAAACTATGGGCCCCGTTTGGGTAAATTGGTGTTTCAACTTCCCAGGGGCGTAACTTTGGCATACGATCTCCGTTTGACGCGTACCATACCTCGTTAGAAAGATCTATCCGAGGACTACAAATTTGGAATGGGCAACATCGGTCCATGGACCCATGTTGCCCTTCGTTTTCCCAAAAAACGCCGTTTAGGGCCTCAAAACGGCTCCGGAAGTTTAGGACCCGAAAAACTGCTAAAAATAGTAAACTGTGCCGAAACTGAAAAACTGAAATAGACAATGGTGGAGCCCCAAGTGGAATAGGCGGGTGACCACCAATATCCACCCGGATCACTGTGCCGGTGCTAAGGGGCTCAAGATCGGTGAATGTGTCCAGAGACCGAGGACTTGGAAAACTAGCTTCGACTTCGCTCAAGTCGGGTAGTAAGACCGATGATGCAAGTCATCCCACGGCCTCTATACCTGTCATTGCTTCCAGGATGGCCTCTTCAGATGGAAGAGTTGTATCTAGACAATCCTGGGCAGAAGAAGAAGTAAGCGTCCAAGCCGGAGCTACATCACCATCCAACTCTTCCGGCGAAAGAGGAGCTGGATCAGACTCTGCAGTGTCAACAACAGACTGATATGCAATCTCAGCTGCAGAAATCGGGAATGCCATTCCACCCACTTGCCCTTCCTCCAAAGTGGCAATTGGGGAAGGTAAGGTCCAAGGGTCCGAAAAATAATGAGTTCGAAAGAACTCTCTTCGAAGGGGAGCCTTGGAGGATGAAATAGCATTGATAGACACCTTAGGAGGAGGAAGATCAAAAGATCCCATCAGGGAAGAATACATTCCAACTCCAAGATTCTCGATAGGTGCCTTAGTATTGTCCAACTTAGGGACAGATGAGTCAGGAGGCGCATCCAGGTCTACAGGAGGACAGTCCAGTTGATCCACCGTAACTATCCTCCCCTCGTGGGGGAAACATACTATCCGAAATAGTGAAGATGCAATGGCATCCATATCATATATCCAGTTCCTCCCCAACAGAAGGTTGTAGTCCAAGGCTGCATCTACTACCTCAACCTCTATGTCAACGGTTTTGCCCCCAACACAGATGGGCAAAGCCGGGACAATACCATGGGGCCTATGAGAATGGCCATCGAATGCAGTAAGAATAGTGCTAGATGGAACAGCTTTGGGAGATCCTAGTGTCTTCCAGCATGCGAGAGACATCACGCAAGTAGAAGCACCCTCATCAACGACCGTGCGAAAGATATTAGTCTTCCGGTACGATGATTTCATATGGAAGGCCATATGATGAGGAAGTCTCTTCTTAAAATTATTCATATCAAAGGTAATCAGAAGAGAATTTTTCGGATCTATAGCCCCAATGGCAGTGAGCAAAGCACTGCGCTGAGCCGGACAAGACTGGAGTACCTCTAAAGCTGACATAGCACAAGGACTCTGCGCCAGATCTTCTACAATCGAGTAGTTCTGGGCAGCCCTCATGTTCGGATTGATCGTTGACCGCTTAGAGGATGCCTTCGGTATCCGAGGCATAGACTCGACAGTTGGCTTCGTGATATGAAGCGGCTCAGTAGCATCAAGAACTTCCTTAGCTTTCGAAGATTCCTCTCCGCCATAATCACGGGATCTCGTAGCGACATCCACGTGAGCACTCATCATAAAGATATTCGATGGAATTTCCCCTTCCTGAAGACCTCTAGAGGAAGCCCCAGGATTTTGATTCGCGCCAGCAATTAATTGCTGCCCTTGGGGAAAAGGGTTTGTTAGCACAGCCTGGGAACTAGAAGAACCTTGCTGAGATAATAGGCGCTGAGCATCCTGAATTTTTGGGCAAAGATGCGTGACCCTCCTGTAGCGAGGTCAAAATCCACTGTGTATCACCCAACAACTTTACACAGTCCTCTACTGTGGTGGAGATACCTTCCAAGGCATTCTTAAGGTCTGCTTCCCTCTTTTTTCATACCTCTGGCGGTGTGGTTGGCTGCAACCTCATTTGTAGCTCACTGATTTGCATCTGGTACTCAAAATTGAGCTCCTCCATGTTGTTCTTTGACTCCTTCATTCCCAGGGAGAGCTTCGCAACCTTCTCTATTGGGGCTTCTTCTACATGAACCTAGATGTTCGAAATCTTACTACAAGTCTTATCGATGGAATACTCTAGCTCCTTGTGTTATTTCCACTCCTCGTTCCTCTCCTTGATTATCCAATCTATTTCCCTCATTATATTTTTTTTTGTGTCTCGCTTTGTCATTGGCCTGCAACATGCATTGTTCTGACCCTTCCAGTTCTTCGATGATCTCTTGAGGAAATTCATGTAGTGTTGAGGGGGGGGGGGGGGGGGGGGGGAAGCACGAAGAAAGGTTTATGTTGATGCTTCCCCAACCTTTGGAGTGGCTATTCCAGACTTGGCCATACTCCTGACTATTGCGAAATTCTCCTTCGTCGGCAAAGCCCCTTTCTACAGAGTAATTTATAGTCCAATGTCCACTTTCAACTAGGGGTGACACTAAGACATTCCCCTATTATTTCTTCATTGTGAGGCTCCAGGGATATATTCTTAATTATACATCTTCAACATGCTACCATTCACTCGTCCTGGAATCAATTGACCATCCAAATTTGCGAGTTGAACTGTGCCTCCCTCATAGACATGCCTGATGATATATGGTCCTAGCCAATGTGTTTGAAACTTTCCTGGGAACTTCGTGAACTTACTGTTATAAAAAAGTACAGGGTATCATTCCTTGAATGTCTTCTACTTGATGTTCATGTCATGCCAATATTTCTCCGTTTCTTTTTTCACTTGTTGATGATATACTACAATAAATATGTCTTCTTCAAGAGCAAGAAACTTCTCCATCCTTTCCTCCATTTTTTCATGGTTTGTCATGTCTCTAAATGTTCCAATTCTGAAATTGGGCACAATGTACTCCATAGGCATGAATTCTTCTTGTCCATAGACCAACCTAAAATGTATGTCCTGTCAACTTCTTACATGTTGTCTAGTATGCCCATAATACCCTTGAAATTCTCATATCCATGTCATTTCTATTCACATTACACACTTTTGCGAGTGCATTCTCCAAAATCTTATTGAAAGATTTGAATGTCCCATTCTCCTGAGGATTATAGGGTGTAATTTTCTGATGATGTACTTGCAATTCTTCATTCACTTCCTCAATAGTCAGATGCAATAAATGTGAACCCATGTCACTCATCAAAATATTGAGACACCCAAATCTGGACAAAATATACTCAAATATGAACTTCATGGTGGTATATGCACTACAATCCTTCATTGGCTTTGCCTCAACCCACCTCATCAAAGAACCTCTTGCAGTGATTATATAACTTGCACCAATCTTCTTTCCTAGAGGATTGATATGCCTGAGAAAGAAAATAGCCCACTTATCAAATGATTTCAACGTCACCTGTGGATTCAATTGAATTTCATCTCTCCTAGATGCCTTTCCCATTCTTTGAAATGTATCACAAGCTCTACAAAACTCCTTTGCTTCCTTATGTGCTATGGGCCACCATAACCCAACCCGTAAAATATTGTGTGCAATGGCCATTCCTGCATAATGTCCTCCTGCAACTCCTCCATGAGATTCTGCCAAAATACTCTTCCTTTCATGCTCAAAGAAATATCTGTGGAGTATTTCATTTGTTCCCATTTTGTACAAATGTCCTACAATCAATGAGATATCAACTACTTTGGCTACCAGTTCCTTCTTTTGCAATGTAGTGTACTCCATGGACATCATTCCGATAGCCAAAAACAAAACAATATCCATGAAGTGATCATATACAACCCTAATTACAAATAACTATGCATATAGCAGGTTCTCGTCAATGCTCGTGGGCTCTTCGACTCTCTCTATCCTTGATAAATGACCAGGTCCATTGTTCAATCTCCCTCGCTTGACTATAACATAAAAATAATACTCCTGGAATAATAACAACCATCGACAGATCTTTCCTAACAAAATAGGCTTATTCACCAGTTACTTCAGCACGAATTGATCAATGAAAATCTTGAAGTGCGCTCCAAACAAATAATTAAACTTATGTAATGCATATACCATAACCAACCCTTCTCTTTCTATGTTGGAATAGTTCTTCTCTGCTTTGTAAATTTTTCTGCTTGCAAAATCTATGGGGTGATCAATTTCTCCTTCTCCTAGTACTGCCAATACTGAATCCAATGCTATGCAAGAGGCATTGACATGTACATGAGATTCCTATTTCCAGTCCTAGGATACTAGAAAAGACTTAGTTACCATATTCTCATTTAGTAGGTCGAGGCTCTTTCAATATTCTTGTTCCTAGTGAAAAGTAACATATTTCTTCAATATCTTCTCCATCAGTGTAGTTATCTACACATGCACCTTTATAAACTTCTTGTAGTAGCTAGTGTATTCAAGTGTCGTGCAAAATTACTTCACTGTCTTAGGTGGCTCTAGGTTCACAATAGCAAAAATATTTTTGGGTTTTACCATAAATCCTTTCTTACAAACAACATGCCCAAATAGTATACCAAAAGGTACACACAATATGCACTTCTTCAAACTCAGTGATATCTGATACTGCCTACAGGTATCCAGCGTCAATCTGAAGATTGAAACATGCTTATTCAGAAACCCAAATATTGTCCAATAATCAAAGTAAACCTCTATAAAAGTTTGTATATACTCCTTGAAAGCTGTGACTAAAACACTAGAAAATATGGCAGGATCATTCTTCAAACCAAAAGGCATCATGGTGTATTGGTAGAAAACCCACTCTGTAGCAAACGTTTTCTTATGTCTATCTTCTGGCACAATTATGATATGATAGTAACCCAAAAAACTATATTTGAAAGAATAATCCTCTTTCCCTCCTACATTGTCCAATACTTTGTCTTTGAATGGAGTGGAAAAGGGGTCATGCACACATGCATCATTCATTTTTCTCAGGTCCATACATATTCTGATTTCTCCCTTGGTCCTCTTTTCCCAAAGTAACATAGGACTTACCCATTCAAATTCTTCGACCAATTTAATGATTCATGTCTTGATCATGTTTCCTAACTCTTCCTTCACTTTCTCCTTATATTTCGGATTCAACCTATAATATATTTTCTTTACTGGATTTGCTTCAGGTTTTAGAGTGATCCTCATAACTCCTTAGTCTCCTACTATGCCCTTGAATTCATAAAAATTCGTGGAGAAGAGTTCTTGATACTCATCCAACAATTCTAGAAACTTTCTAGCTATGTCCTCATCCCCAAAATATGCAATCAACCCAAATTCTGGTTCTTATTCTGACATAATATTTAGCTTTTTTGTCTTCACAATTTGCATTGTGTTAGGGATTTAAGGCTCTGGTCCATCAACTTTGTGATGTCATTCTGATTCTAGGATATTATTATTGCATGGATCTTCATCATCCTATTCCCCTATCACATTATAGAATTCTAGTGTGTGTTGCAACTGTGTGGTCAAATCTAGATGCGTCCAAGTTAGCATAGTTGTGGTCTTGAAAATCCTTTCTTTGATTGCTTGAAGGGCTTCATCTATGCACGGGCAGTCATCTTCAAAAATAAATGATAGGAGGAACCCTTCAACCAAATCTGTCTAGCTAACCATTCCATATCACAGTTCTGTCTCAAAATACCAATTCTTAGGTATCAGGTCCAATGTGTGGAAGAACACATGTACCCATTCTAGTTTTGGATCTTCTCTCTAGACTCAAGTCTAGTGAAAAATATGCTCCCAGGGGTCATCCTTTCCATCATATTTCACTTCGATTCTGGTATTTACTTGGCCAAATATAATCTTCATTAGTCTACAATATTATTTCCAGCTTCTAATATTTTCTTTATGAGAACCCAACACTAGCAGGTCTATATATCAGGGCTACACCCAAAGATTTAATTTTTTTTTCATCTAATACTTCTCTTTCAAATTCATCAAGAAACAGACTGCCATTTCCTATCTCATCATAGTACGTAAAATTACATACCTTTGAAGTTATGTAGCAAAGTAATCTTGTTATTCTATTACATCGTCTTGTAGATACTTCATGCAACCTATTATGAAAATTTTACAGTTCTTCGTCAGAGTTGGAAATAGAGGAATTGTCTTGTTCCCAGCTATGTCTTCCATCTATAGTGGGATTGATCCAATCTTCCTCGTTAGCTCTTATCTTACATATTTTTTCAATCTCTTCATCGCAGTACTCATGGTGGACAATATTTGTATAGCACACTCCTTCTTATGGTTTTAGAGGAGAAATGAACCTCAAATGGTCGAGTTCAAACACCATCTTTATCTTCTCCAAATTAATTATCACATTAGTATCAAAATCTTAATCCAATCCAAGAAGTGTCAGATATGAATTGCTATCATTTATAATTTCAATCACTTTGAAATCAGCAACAACATGCAATCCTTCAATATCTACTATAATTCCAAACAACCTTCCCATAGGGATGATCTTCTGCTGGTTGGCCATTCTCAACTGTATTGGTGACCATTGTAGCTACGGTTTTCCCATTCGCTCCCATGTTTTCTTAGGCAACACGTTGGCATCAAATCCGAAATCCATGTTTACCTAATCCATTTCATAATCCCCGATCTGTGTAGTTAGTCTCATCTCACTTCCTGTTCTCTTCTTATGTTGGTGAAACTTGTTTACCGCGAGTGACTCACTACGTGGTTCTTCTTTTCCAGTGCAGAATTATATCAAATCTTGGAGGCCTTCAATAGCCTTATGATCTCTAAATAGCTTCATGCAGATATGAAAAAATGATTCTAATAGGGTTGGATCAAAGTCCTTCATGGCAGTAATTACCTTGGCGTTTTCCTGCTTCGATATTAACTTTTGCAATGGCTACGTTTTAGGCATGGAAGCTCCAAGATCCATGAATATTCACTTCGCATCCATGAATGTATCATTTTCCCTCTGCATGTTGAATCGAGGGGCCTTTTTTGTGGTCTTCCTAACCCATGTGTCTTCCATTAGCTTCATTTCTTCAACTTTATCATCTCTTGTCATTGTGCCACTTCTTGTTACTATGTTAATACATGGTTTATCTTCCCTTGTTTCAATGGACATCATCAACAAATTTTGCATGGGATGCTAGTTTATTTTTTCCCGCATCTTTCTCATAATGACAGGACATTGTTCTATCACATGATCAAGAGCTTTACAATACTTACAGGTGGATATAGGATTCTTAAAATCCCACCCGAAGTGCCCTGTTTCGCTGAAGTTGTAACATATTTGTTGGCCATGTCCTCATCCAACATCTCATCCCTATCCTCGTCCTCATCCTTATAATCCTCCTCAAATGGCATGCTAACCTTTATCCCCATGTGTGTGTCACTCAGCTTGCATTATATAAGCACTCACCATTTCCTCCATCATCAAATCATAACTGTAACATTTATTCTCATCATGGCCCACTAGACTACAAAAGTTACAAAACCATTGTTTCGAGGTATGCACATACTTTTGCAAAAAAATAACATTCCTCCATGCGATTTTGATCTCCAATCTTACATATGTAACACCATGTGTTTAATTAGGGGTTTAATGGATTACGTGCTCCATTGTTGAGGTATTCTCCGAGCAAAGAGCATTGATCCTTATAATGGCCTTCTTCCTTACACTTTATGCACCATACTTCTGATCAAATTTTTGATCTGACTTCCTGACCCTTCTTCATATCTTGCAGCTCCAAATTCATTGCTGCTAGTTGGCTCTGAATTTTTTGTACTCCTACATGTATATTTACAATCGATGAAGCTTCCAACTTCATCGCAATTTCTAGAGCTTCGACATGTGTTGATATCTTCTATTGCGTTAAAGGTAGCATGATATGTGGAAATTACACAACTATAAACCACTCCTTATGTTATTCTTCAGGAATTGTAAAGCTTAATTATCCCATTAATAGATTCAACCTTTTATATAATTACCAAACAATCTCACTTGGAAGTTGCTCAATCTTCTTTAGCTCAGTGAGCGACTATGATTTTGGATGCTTAAATTCTACAATTAGTTCTTTCTTTGTATCATCCAATGAAGCACCTTGATTCCTCATGGAATAATTTATATACCAGGTTATTTCTCTCTCCTGCAACACACTTACAATATGTGCCTTCTTTATATCTTCATCGATGATTTGTTTGTATTTCCATACTACTTCAGCTTTTCCAAGTCCTCTAAAAAATAGATAGCTTGATAGCATTGGCCATGTTTCCTAGGGGAGGTGGAGGTGGAGGTGGAGGGAAAGTATAGGGAGGGGGTGAGGGGGTGAGGGGAGTGGAGAGATGGGAAATCCTAGAGGCGCCTTGATTATTCTCAACTCCTAACTGCGACCCACCTCTAGGGGTTGCAGGGTTACTTATTTCTTCTTCACTTTCATATTCACTCAACAACAGAATCTAACTAGTATCAATGATTTTTTCATGATATATTATGTATCACTTTCTACTTCATATAGAACGAGGCTTATTTTTTCCAAACATTAATCTGATTTCATCCGGAGTACACCCTTTTCACATAAGAGCATTTTAATCCACAACTTCAGATAATTTAAATACTTACCTTTTGGAACCTTAAAAAATCTTCGCTAAGATTCATTGTAGGATACATATGTTTCTATCGCAAAATAGGTGATAAATCCTCCCAAAATACTATTGATATAGAAATAAAAAACTCTTGATATGTTGTTATCGGTCTCCTTGAGTCGTTGTAAAACTTCAGGGATCCATGTAGTAGGTGTGTTGTTCTTAAAACATCTATTTCTCTCTGTCAACCTTGATAACCATTCATGAAATTCATTAGAAAACTTCACAAATAAAATCTCGTGTTGTTGTGTGAAAATATATCTCTACAACAAAGCTTCAGTCGACAGTCGCGAATTTATGTTTTCTTGAACTATGAACTCTTATTCTTTCAGATATACCTTTTTAGATGCCACATCCACATATCCCTCAATCAGATGTTGGTCCCATCAATGAAACCATTTGTTGGTTGATAGGGGTCTCGACCCAGCTCAGAGTTAGCTGCACAAAAAAAAAAAACTTTATTACTATCCCTTTCGACTATGACCCACAATGAAGATCATAGTCTTACTCGTGGCAATATTAGGGAATGTCAAAACTAGGTTCCTGCATCCAGAGGGACAATAGGACATAGGTTTGCCGCTATACTTCTACTTATGCTTATTTTGAATTGCACAGATCCATCTATCTTCTTTAATAACTTATATTTCATTCATCAATCAATATTTTTGCGCATTGTACCTTTATCATTAAAACACAACATAAAGCATAGAAACAACTTCGCAACACAAATAATAAGCAAATAAAGTGCATAAACACAAAGATTCCTTGAAAAACACTTCTTATTTTTCTAGGATAAGTCTCTTCAATACATATAATTTCTCTGACCTGCGTAAATAGCTACAGGTGGTCTACGCACAAAGTTGCGGACTCTTCAAGGCCTCTGCACACACAGTTGTAGAGTATTCCCTTATCCCCAAACCACTTAAAGATAGAAAAAATTACAATATTTACCCAATTATCACATTTTATTCTTATTTGGCAAAGCCTTACATTGCTTTATATACCATTTTATTACATCCAAAACCATGGCCCACATACCATGGGTGAAAAAAAAACTAACAAATAAACCTGAACCCTTTACAAAAAGAGGGGCTTCGACTAGACCCAAAGCCCCATACCTCCATGTGGTGAATTCATCTTCATTGGATCGTGCACTCTGCTTCCATAAAATGCAAAGTGTTTGACTCAAAATGGGACCAAGTTGGGCCATGCCCAACATCTACCTTCATTAATCATATTAATAGAGAATGGATTACAATTTATTGCTTGCTCTGAGTACAACCTGGAAATGACTAACATATATCTCTAGTCAATGAAAAGATATGACCTAGAATTAGTCATTTTTTCCTCATATTGAGCCCCTATTTCCTTGTGCAAATCCTACGGAATTATGCGACTATTATTTAGGAATTTTCCTCAATTGATTTCATAGTTCTAAAGTTTATCATGTGACTGCATGCAACACTGGTACACTCAATACTAGTTTAAAACTAATGTTACGTTGCATTGGAATATCTACCATAGTTTGGGAACTTGAATTATCTACATGAAATAGCTATTTTTGGTTGTTTGATCAGTTAACTGGATGATCATTGAGTTAGAATATTCTTGAATACATAACTAACTTTGCACTAGTTCTATCAAAAATTAGAATTAGTTTAACTTAAAACAACTTGAAATAACTGACCTTGATTGCTACAAATTAGCAATCAAACATGCTTAACTGAACTCCAAGCCCTATAACTCAAATTTACTAAGCTAAGTTAACTATTTCCAAGTTGTCTGATGATGTTGAAATTCGAATTTTCTCAATTTGACCAAGGCAAAGTCTAATTGAGACTTTCTTGTGGCACTTCTCAACACTCCCTCTTAGCAAGAAAGGAATAATAAACCACACCTATCTTTTAGCAGTGGAACTTGAATTTCCCTCTTTATAGGGACTTTGTCAAGATGTCAACATCTTTTTCCTCTGTCAGAATGTATTGTAGCAACATTATCCACATTTTCACACAATGTTGTAAATTATGATAATAGATATCTATATGCTTGGATCGATCATGAAATATCATATTGTCGGAGATGATAATGCAACTCTAATTATCACAATAGATCACTAGTAGATCCATCATCTAACCAAACAATCCCACAATTATCTTTCCCATCTAGATCGCCTCACATGATTCTTAACTTCCAGCCATGTATTTTGCTTCTGCCAAATTGAGCGCCGTAGATATTTTCTTCCCGTTTTACCAAGAAATAGTTGCATACCAAACACTAAAAATTGCACCTAATGTACTCTTTAGGTCAAATGGACTCCTTTCCCAATATACATATGTGAAGCCACAAAACTTCACTCCCTCGGTGGGTATGTACCATAATCTACTAGGTAGTGCCTGTGAGGTGCTATAATGCATGCTTTGTTGCCTTCCAAAAAATTTGGTTAGCCTAACCATAGCTTCGCTCAGTTGGTTGACTGAATAGAACATATTTTTTCATGTGTTCACATGGTACATCAGTCAACCCACTAATTGCTCATAAATGGTAGCATCGACCTCTTCACCTGAAATGATAGGCTCCTTCTTCTTGTTGGTCGCTAGAGGTATCCTCATGTGTTTACAAATCTCCCTATGGAATCTCTGTAGTATCTTATTGGCATACTTTCCTTGAGATGCAAAAAATTTCGTATTGCCTTCGCATATTTCTAGCCTGAGGAAGTAGTGCATGAGCCATTGTATTTCATCTCAAATTCCCTTTAAAGGTCCTTGCAAGAGTTGATAAACTACCCATGACATGTTAATATTAAAGCATCAACATATAAAATAATGATAAGAAATTTACCTTCTACTAGAATATGATATACCTTTTTATCTGCTTCACTTTTAGTGAAGCCAAATCCTGTTAGACAACTATCGATTGTGGTGTACCAAGCATGGGGTGTTTGTTTGAGACTGTACATTGCTTTCTTGAGTTCACACACATGAGACTCCTAATTAAATCTCTCGAAACCTTCTTGTTACTTGATGTAAACCCCCTCCTCAATAACCCCATTTAGGAATGTTATCTTTACATCCATATGGTGGATCTTCCACCCCATTTGCGCAGTCAGTGAAATATTTGATGTAATGGATGAATACCTTTCTACAGAAGCAAAGGTTTCCTCATAGGAAATTCCCTCAACTTGAGATAATCCTTTGGCCACAAATATGGCCTTATATTTCTATATTATTTTGTCTATTGCATGCTTAAATTTGAAGATTCAGATCGAACCGAAAATCGATTTTTCTGTTAGTCTTGGGACCACTTCCCAAACATTGTTCTTCATGATATATTTGTATTCTTCCACCTTTGCATCAACCAAAATTGTTTTCTCAACTACTTCCTCAAATGAGGATGGCTCAATCTCTACTATCTCATTCATTAGAGTCATGTAGTCAGTGTACCTCTCACATGACCTCTTCTGTCTACATAAATTTAAAGGAGCTCCCAAAAACATGCTCACAACATGCACCAATCTATCAACTTGCATAGTTATTTTCATTCCTTCTTCAGATGGTTCTGATTGAGTGGATGTCTCCAGTCTCTTCACCTTTATTTTTGGATTCTCCACAACTTCTCGGAGGATCCTCCTTTAGAGATGAAATCTCCTCTTCTAGTGGGATTTGAAGCTCCCTCCCTAGAGATCACTACATCTCTTTCTCCTGATCAAACGTTATGTCCCTTCATATAATTTTCATTCTAAGGGAAGGTAAGTGCACAAAGTGATTGTGTGGATTTTTTGTGTAACCCAAAATAAAATCCCAACTCTGTTGTCAACTCAATATTTTTCCTTGAATATTTAGAGACATGGTAGTAAACAGAGGCTCCAAAAATTCTAAAGTGAGACACATCTAACTTTCTACCTGAGAAATCTTCCTTTGGTGTAATCATACTAAGTGTCCAATGAGGACTTTGGTTCTACAAGTAGACTTTTGTGTTACATGCCTCTACCCACAAATGCAATGGTAGGCCTTGGTCATGTAGCATATCTCTTGCAACTCACACAATGCTACAATTATTTCTCTCACCTACCCAGTTTTTCTATGTGTTATGGGGTCTTTTCAGCTTTCATCGAATGCCTTCTTTCACATGGAAATCCTTGAATTCATTCTAAACATACTCACCTCCATTTCTTCTCTTGAGAGCCTTGACCTTCTTGCCGGTTTCTTTCTCAACAAGTTCCTTGAATTCCAAAAACATTGAGAATGTATCATCATTCTTTAGCATGAATAATATGCAACACTTCCTTAAGAAATCATCAATAAAAATACCAAAATATTTGTGTTTGGCAACGACGGTTGTTGAGAAAGGTCCAGAAAAATCAGAGTGGGATATTTCCAAGACTGCATGTGCTTTTTTGTCTCAATCATGGAATTTTGATTTCACATACTTCCCTAAGGTACAACCCATGAAGTGTTCCTTTAGGGAGGCCACAAGTTATTTTCTCCATAATTTTCAAGGCGCCATGATGCAAATGGCCCAACTTCTTATGACAAAGTTCACCGAGATTGCAACTCTGCAATTTATTTTCCTTATTGCTTAATGAAACAAAACATTCCACATCCATATTGTATATTTTTTTCACAACAACCCCAATCCGATTCAGCTATCCAATCGCTATGTGTCTCAAGAATGCTTTTCCTTCGCTAAAGATTACGTCATAGCCATAGTCTTCTAAAAATTCTACAGAGATGAGATTCTTATTTAGGCTTGGAACAAGCATGAAATTTTTTAGGCGAAGAGGGGATCTTGACCCCCTCTAAAAGGTTACTGTATCAATCTTGGTAGTACTATTCCTTCCATCGCCCCCCAACTTAATATGCATCTAGATATATTTATCCTACAAGTCAATGAAAAAATCTCTACATGCTATCAAGTGGAATGAGGCACCATAGTCCAAGTATCACACACTTCCCATCACCGTGATGGACATGCATACGAGAAGGATGAAGTCTAGCTCTCTGAAGCCAATGCTTCACCTCCTAAGTTCTTCTTTCTAGACTTCTTTTGGGGACACTTCGTAGCATAGTGCCTGAATTCATGAAAATTGAAACATTTTATTTTTGACAAGTATTTCTTCTTTCCCCCTTGGCTGGATTATGGTTTGGTTTGAGACATCTTCCCTTTTGTCCTTTTTCCCTTTCCAACCAATGCAAAAAAAAAAAAACATCATCCTTTTCTTTAGATGAATTTCCATCCAATTTGTTTCTCCTGAAATCTTCTTGTACCAAGTCAGACCACAACCTTTCCCACTTTGGTAAATTTTCTCTTCCATTTATTGAATCCTTCTAGCTATGCCAGGATTTTGGAAGTCCTAGAAGAGATAGGCTCACCAATTCCTCTTCTGCAAAAATCACACAAACCCCTCCAAGCTCATCCTGAACTTGTGTAAATTTGGTGAGATATTGTAGAATAATGTCATTCTTCTCCAGTTTATTTTTTTGAAGTTTGTCTCTGAGTGCTATTTTTGTATGATCATTTATATTCTCTAAAATCTCTTCCAGTTCTTTCCACATTGTGAAAGGACATTTTTCCATGGATATTTGAGACAATTTGGTCTCACACAACCTCCAATCTTGGATACATATTTCTTCCATTGGGCTAGGTTCCATGCATTATATTCTTGTGGTTTTCCAATAGCCTTCTTTACATATTCTAGAAATTAATTATCATCCAACACTGCCTCCATGCATTCCTTACATGCAATGAAATTCAAGCTCCCTTCCAAGGCATACTCTAATCTTAACCTGTAGCTCGTTGAAGATCATCTTCCAAACTCTGAATAAATCCTGCTACACTGAAGCTGCAAATTGAAACCTCCTAAGGAACAACTTTGAAATTCTTGTTCTAGTGTCAATCATTCTCTAATACCATGTACAATTATGGTGATATAATTGAAAGTTCTCAATAAATTTTATCTAAATCAAGAGAAACAATCCTACTCTACTGATATGCGTAATTTAATTCACAATTTAAAATAGAAATCACACACACACAACAAGAGAAACCACACATTCATAATATAGTTATAGGGGAAAGAAACTGCTAAAAAACCCTTAAGCATGATTGCATGAATCAGATGAATAGAAAATGTATTACATTTGCTTACTCACTCTCAGAAAAATGTGTAAGTGAATAAATTATCTCTCTACGCAACGAGAAGATTTGACCCATACTAAGTAAATTTTTTCCTCAGTTTGAGCCCATATTTCCTAGTTCAAATCCTAAGGAATTAGACCCCTATTATTTAGTATTTTTTCTCCAATTGATTGTGCAATTCCCAAGGTTCATCATCTAACCTCATGCAAAATTTTACACTTAAGATTAGTCTAAAAATTATGTTACACTACCTTGAAATATCCACCACAGTTGGATAACTCAAATTCTCTACATGCACTAGCTATTTTGGGCTGATTGATAAAAAACCTAAATGGTTGCTTAGTTAGATTTTTGTCCCACTACATAATTCGCCTTCCACTAGTTCTAACAACAGTTAGAACTACTTTAACTAGAAACAACTTGAAATAACTTACCTTGATTGCAAAAATTAGAAATAAAAAAATGCTTAACTAAACTTCAAGCCCTCTAACTCAAATTTATTGAGCTAATTGAGTGACAAAGGCTATGTCACGTAGGTTAATTGCATCCAATTTTTTTGTTTTTGTGGAGATTCTATTTTTCTCAATTTGACCATGGCGAAGTCAAATTGAGAATTTCTTGTTTAAATTCTCAATAAGGTCATCATTGTTACAATAGGGATCACTTTTAGTTTGGGATTCATATAGTCTTTTGAAGAAATGGAAAATTGTTTCTAAGAATAAATAATTTGGAAAAACGCCAAATGATTCACTTGGTAAATGTGACTTTTTGTGAAACCAAACAAAGATTCAAACCTAGATTCACTAGTAGAATTTTGGGGTTATATTGAACAATAGGTCACCTTTATCACACACCCTTCAAGCGTGTGCCCAAAGGGTTAACCGTTTTCATTTCTTAAAGATGTGTTGGGGGGAGAGTGAAGAGAGATAATTTCTCGTGGGACTAGATTACTTGGGAAATAAGTATTTTGACAATTTCATCTCCAATTTTTATAATTTTATTCTTAACAGATATTATTTATAAATCATGTTTGTCCTTCCTTCTCTTCTCATAATCCCTTCTAGTTGTTACTAGATTTTAGCTCAAATGTTTGGTGAATGGGATATATGAACAAAAATATAACACCTTAATAACATATCAGTTTTCACTAGTGCTTTCTATATGATCAAAATTTTGTTCAGCGTGTTTATATAGAATATGGACAAGAATAGATACTTCGTCAGAATGATAGTATTCACTATGTATTTCATTTTGTGAAACAAATGTGTAATTCTCTGCAAAATCAACTATTGACAAAATGGTCCTGCTGGAAAAAATTCACAGTATTTTTTGAATTGCAAGTCTTGCCATCGAGCTCTATGGGAATGCTGGGTGTATTTATAAATTTATGCCTCAAGGTTTCTCAAAAACTCTATCACACAAATTTATCCTTGTTGTAAATCAATCATTTTAGCACTTGTAGTACTACTTGAACCAATCGATGTATGAAGATATTCATATCTCTTCCATTTCACTTTTATGTTGGAAAAGGATTGATCATTTATATCAATAAGATCTTTGTTGTGAAATAAAGTAAAATTTCCACAATGATCACACTTTTTTACCAGCAACACATTTCTTTTGGTAAACTAATTCATGGATTTCTCAGGCATATAGAATTTGGGATATGAAATCATGGATAATGGAAGGAGGAGGAGAATTTTTCCAATGTACCAAAATGAAGGAATGTGTCATAATATAAATGGAATTCCACATGATAATGACAATAACAAGTGTCGTGTAAAGTCATAGGTTTAACATACCATGGTTTTTGTTGCACAAAAGCACTGATTGAGACATTAATTCCATGATTCTCTTCTATGAACCTGTCGAAAAACTCCATCTGAGTGGTGTCCAAGATATGTTTTGCATGTTCTTCATAGTGATTTCGTGCTATTTTTCATCGCATCACATACCTTTCTTTTGATGAAACACATGAATTTTTCATCCAATATTCATATATTATTTTATTAACATCTTCTCCAAGTCTATCTTTGTATGGTTTCCTAAGAATAACTATCCAACAAGGAAGTTAATCATTTACATTTATTTGTAATCGAAATTTCCGATGTTTGTACAATGTTTTTCATGAGGTCCCTAATGCTTGTGCCATATATTTTACCAAATGATTCTCTTTAGTAGTTGATGAAACCATTCCCATTTGTATTTCTCTATGTGCATATAAATCACTTTTATTTCTAGATCTTCCAATTGACTCTAGAGCATTATTTATATTTTGAATTGCATTTTCCTTTAGTTTTTTATCTTTTGCTGATTTTCGAATACCCAATAGAGTCATAGTTTGTTTAATTTATTTGATATTAAGAGACTTGTCAAAATTTGGGCTTGAACTGCCACATTTTCATCTTTGAATAAAATATCGATAATGCTCTTAACACGATATCGTATAACATGGTCAGCTTTTTTATTGCCATATATGTGAGTGTCAACATTTTCTAACATCTCATCATCGATATTGATTTCATCTATACAAATAATTAAAAATTCAACATTAAATTAAAAATATTCAATAAATAATTAAATTAAAAATTAATGTTTGAATGAAATTGAAAAATTAATAAATATGTATAATTTCAATAATACACATTCAACATATATATACATATCTAGCGATTCAATTTCTTGACTTGAATTTCTTTCAACATTTTCAACATCTTCAATCATTGGTTCAATATCTTTTTCACTTTCTCTGTCAACATTTTCTATGTCATCATCAATTTTATGAGGAATATCTCTCTATTTACATTCAAAATATTTTTCAATTTAGTTCATCAAATAAAAATTAAGTTTCAAATACACTAGTTAAATTTAAATATCATATATAATATCTACATTTACATACCTGCTTCAACTTCTAGTTCAGGGTGATTTTCCCTTTCAATATTTGAGCGTTCTTCTCTCCTTTTATTGAGATATTCTCTCAGGTATTCCCTAAGAGCCTTGGGGTTTCTTGTTCAATCATATTTTTTCTTACAATTTCTTTGATTTCCCATGATAATTTAGTATGAAGCTATTGTGAAACCAGCTCCAAAAATAGAATAAAAGAGATATCAACACCTTAGAAATAAGCCACTTTGAGGGGGCAACCTCCAATACATTACATGAATGAAAAATTCTTGGATGATACAAATTACAAAACCTTCTTTCTATATATAGGAGTCCATGGGGCCACAATGTAATCTTAGTGGGGCCAAATGTAATCCTAACCAACCTAACAATAATAATTTAAGGGCACAATAATAACAATATGGGGGTTACAGGGGTACAATAATAACAATAAGGGGGTTACACTAACAACAATAAGGGACTATACTAGTAATATAGGGACCTAACATGCTCCTCTCCTTCAAAAAAGTGTTGTCTTCAGCGCTTGATTAGCTCTGGGTTCTTCTGTATAAAATTCTCATCCTCCCATGTAGAATATTCAGTGGGTAAGTTCTTCCACTTGATGAGATACTCTGAAATTGATCGATTTTGTAACTGTCGAGTTCTTGTTTCCATGAAAGCTTTAGGTTCCAATATGACTTTTCCTTCCTCATCAAGTTCTGGAAATATTGTTTGAACTGGAATTTTTTCACCTATAACCCTCTTTAAGCATGAAACATGGAAAACTGGATGCACTCGTGAAGAAGCAGGAAGCTCTAATTTGTATGCCATAGTACCAATCTTTTGCAACACCTTGTAAGGACCATAGTACTTTAGCGATAATTTTTTATCCTTCTTAGCTTGCTTGAGGGACATTTGTTTGTATGGTTCTAGCTGTAAAAATACCCAGTCTCCTACATCAAAAATTCTTTCACTGCAATGTTGATCTACTTATTGTTTCATTCGATTTTGTGCCAAATTTAGGTTATCCTTTAAGAGCTAGAGAACTTCTTGTTGATGCTCGATGTGATCTTCCACTGCTTGAACCTTCGAATTTTCTCTTAAAGATGATGTGATGGACAGTGGATGATATCCATAAAGTGCCTGAAATGAGGTCATTTTTGTGGTAGTATGGAAGGAAGTGTTATACCACCATTCAGCAAGAGGTAACCACTTGACCCATTGTGTTTGTTTATCAGATACAAAAAAATGAAGATATCCTTCCAAACATTTATTTACTATCTCAGTTTGACCATCGGATTGAGGATGATAAGATGAGCTATGAGCTAATTCAGTACCCAAACAAGAAAATAACTCCGTCCAAAAATTTCCAGTAAAAATTGGATCTCTGTCACTCACAATAACCCTTGGGTTTCCATGTAGCTTTTGAATTGTGTCCATAAATGTAGTAGCAACTGTAAGTTAATGCAAAAAAGTGTGCATACTTGGTCAGTCTATCAACTACCACCATTATGACACTCTTTCCTTCAGACTTAGGTAAACCTGTGATAAAATCCATTGAAATCTCCTCCCAATGTTGATTTGGAATGGATAAAGGTTGTAGAAGACCCAGGGTCTTAATTGTCTCAACTTTATTCTGCTGGAAAATCAAACACTCCGCCAAAAAATTTTGAATATCAGATTTAAGGCCATCCCAAAAAAATTATTTCTTCACCCTGTGGTAAGTTTTTAAAAATCCTGAGTGTCCTCCTAAAGGAGAAGTGTGCAATTCCAAAATAATCTTTTATTTTAGTTGGGAATTCCTACAAAGATATAAGCGATCTTTGTACCATAAGGAATCATTTTTCCAACTAAATGTATCAGATGTACTAGTATCTTGCTGCAACTTTTGAATGAGTGTCCAAATTTCTTCGTCCTTCTTCCATTCATCCCTTGATTCGGTTATCCAATCTGGTTGGATAATAGAAATGGCACAATGCAATGCTTCCACCTCTTCATTCTTTCTTGAGAGTGCATCTGCAACAAAATTTATCTTCCCTTTTTTGTAGATTATTTCAAAGTCATAACCCAAGATCTTTGTGACCCATTTTTGCTGCTCTTATGAAGATAGTCTTTGTTCCAAAAAGTGTTTAATACTATCATGACCAGTTTTTACCTTGAAGTGTCTTCCCATTAGGTAAGTTCGCCATTTCTTTAGTGCATGCAGTATTGTTAACATTTCCTTCTCATAAATATCTTTATGTAAATACTTTCCTTTGATTGGACGACTTTCAAAAGCAATGGGTATTCCTTCTTGCATTAGAACAACACCAATTCCATTTCTTGAGGCATCACATTCCACAATAAAGGTTTTTGTGAAGTCTGGCATAGCTAATATCGGTGCTAGGCACATTGACTCTTTAAGATGTTCAAAGGCCTTAGTTGTTTCAGGAGTCCATGAAAATGCATCTTTCTTCAACAATGTTTTTATAGGTGCTACTATTCTCCCATAATTCTTAACAAACTTGTGATAATACCCTGTTAACCCGAGAAATCCTTGCAATTGGTTTATGGTTTTGGGGACTTTCCATTCTTTAATGGCTTTAATTTTGTTAGGGTCTACCTTAACACCCTCGTGAGATACAATATGAGCCAGATATTCCACCTCTTGTACTCTAAAGAAACATTTGGATGTTTTTTGATATAATTGTTTCTCCTACAATAGTTTGAGCACCCTGTCAACATGTTGAACATGATCCTTCCAAGACCTGTTGTAGATTAGTATATCATCAAAAAATACTAGCACAAATTTTCTAAGGAAGGGTTTGAAAATGGAATTCATAAACCCTTGAAATGTAGAAGGTGCATTAGTAAGGCTAAAAGGCATGACCAAAAATTCATAATGACCCTCATGAGCTCGAAATGTTGTTTTCGGAATATCTTCAGTCTTCATTCTAATTTCACGATATCCTAAACGGAGATCCAATTTGGTAAAATAAATTGCTCCATGTAATTCATCCAATAATTCATCAATCATAGGAATGGGAAATTTATCTTTAATGGTGGGCTTATTGAGCTCCCTATAATTTGGACACATGTGCCATGATCCATCCTTCTTGTGTACCAATACTACAGGAGCAGAGAAAGAATTTTGACTAGGTTGAATTATACCAGCCTCTAACATTTTTGCAATCATACATTCAATTTCGCTCTTTTGGACATAACGATATCTATAAGGCCTAATGTTTGGAGGAACACTTCTTGGAATCAAATGAATAGCATGATCATGATCACAAATAGGTGGGAGTCCTTTGGGAGTTTCAAAAACCTTGGAATGATTGTCCAATATTTTTTGGAGATCTGCAAAAATAGATGATTTTGATGTTGGAACTTCTAGTGAGAATAATTGTGCAATTACGCCTTGTTGTTATTTCTTTAGAAGCTTTGTCATGACATTAGAGCTTATTATCTTTCCCGGATTCCCTACAACACCCCGTAATTCAACTTCATTTCCTTCTGAAAAAAAATTCAAGAAAAGTTCTTGAAAATTAAAAGCTACCATCCCCAAAGATTGTAACCATTGTACTCCTAGTACAACATCAACACCTCCCATAGGAATGGAAAGAATTGGACTATTCAATACATATTCCGCATGGTTAGGTTGAAATTATGGAATTTTACAGAGAAATTTATAGTTCCTCCATTTGCAACCATCACTTGACATTCTGGTGCTGGGTATAGGAAAAAATTCAATTCCTTGGCTACCTTACAATGAATAAACTTATGGGTATTACCTAAATCAATCAACACTATTACCTTTTTCTTCTTGATATGTCCTTCTATCTTGAGAATTTGAGGAGTGGTAATTCCTGCCAATGCATTACACGATATGGTTGAACTCATTTCTTCCTCTTCTAGGGTTGGTTCTTGGTGTATATCCTCTTCTTGTTCATTTTCTTCTTCCTCTTCACAATCCATGTAAAATAATTTCTTCTCAACACACTTATGACATTTTTTTTTTGTAAAAAATCTTTCGGTAATAATCACATTTAATGGAACATTCTCAGCACACTTATGACCTTTAGTGTATTTTCTATCACAACTGTAGCAAAGCCCTTTTGCTCTTTTTTCTTCCAATTTTTGTGGTGTCAACCTTGTAGGTTGTGGAAATCTAGGCGTAGCAACACTTCCTTCTTTATAGAAGTGAGTGGTGGGCTTCCTTGTCGCCATAATTTTACATTCAATTTTTCTTGCCAACCTAAATGCCTTCTCCAATGAATCAGGTTCCAAAACGCGAACTTCATGTTGGATGTTATCCTTTAAAGTGCCTATGAAGAGATCAATCCTGTGTTCCTTTGGAATATCAGTTACCCTTATATTCAATTTTTGGAAGTCGTCAATGTGCTGCCCCACTAAACCCTTTTGTTTGAGATTTATCAATTGGCTAAAGAAGGTGTTGCTCTTTGTATCCTCATAATGCGCTATCATTTCCTCCGTAAAAATTGACCAAGTGACAATTTTTTTACGGGAGAAAAGCCATCGATACCATACAAATGTATTTTGTTCTAAATGTAAAGTTGCAATGCGTACATTTTGTGTGTTTTTCACATTATTGAGATCAAAATATTTCTCCATCTATAGTATCCATGTTACAGGATCCTTTCCATCAAACTTCCTCATATCCATTTTTGGAATATGGTGGTTCTTCTCGCCAACATTAGAGTTTATGAAATCACGAGTAAAATTTATTTTTTTCTCATCATGAGTTTCCTCTACTATATTTTCACCATTAGGAAACATTTCTTGTATCAACTTTGTCAAACCTTCCATGTCTTCTTTTATATCATTCTTCATGTTTTCCATTTTTTCATCGATCTTAGCTTCCATGGCATCCATCTTAGATTCCATTCCATCTTCCATGCCATCTATCTTAACTTCCATGCCATTCTTCAAACCATCCATCTTAGATTCCACGCCTTTCTTCAAACCATCCATCTTAGTTTCCACGCCTTTCTTCAAAACTTCCATGTCATTTTTTATTTCTCTTTGCAAGAGCGAAATTTGTTGCACTTGGTCTTGTAATTTTGATATGTCATGTTGCCATTCTTCTTCTTCATGAGTCATAGTAGAGCCTTATAAAGGCTTAATGGGTGTTGAATTATTTTTAGGGGCCATTTTAGAATCCAATACTGATATCTATTCTACAATATACCCTTGGAATCAATTCAACTTGATTCTTCAAACAAGACTTATGCAATTTGAGAAAAAAAAATACACACCTTTTACTTGTTTTTGAGGAGCTCTATATTGAAATTGAATTATCTCTATGATTGGGATCCTCAATATCTAAAATTAAGCCTTGTAGTAGCCCTCTGAAGCTTATTTCAAATGTCACAGGTCTGGCCTGATTTGGATTCTTCAAGGAAAGGTTATGTCCACTCTCCCACAATGACCCAATTATGGACTAGTTCTGTAGAGCGAACTTGTACGACTTGCCATGTGTCATTGTTTCCTCATTTGGCTCTGAAATTAATAGAAAGGAAACCAAAGTATGTGTACTTGCAGCCACTTTTTACAACATTCCAATATGATGTTCAGAGAGAGAGTTATGAATATTTTCCCACGAAAACCTCTTTGAGATGAAATTTAGGAGCCTGACAAAGACCTAACTTCCACAGATCCTATCTCCGAAAATATTGCGAACCAAGCTCTGAAATTTTGCGATGATGTTTCTCAGGATTTTGGCTTCACTCTCTAAAATTTTTAGCTTCTGAATCTTTGTAGAAACAACGTTATAGCGAAAATTCCGTGATGACCTTCTTAGGTTAAATTCAGGAGCCTGCAAAAAGCCCTACTTCCACAGATCGTATCTCTGAAAATAATGTGAACTAAGCTCTGAAATTTTGCGACGAGGTTCCTGAGGATTTCATCTTGGAACTCTAAAAATTTTAGCTTCTGAACCTTCAGAGAAAAAATTTATAGCACAAATTCGATGATGACCGGTTTGGAGTAGCAAAAACCCCAGAATCCAAAGCTTTGATACCAAATGTTATGAAACTAGCTCCAAAAATAGAAGAAAAGTGATATCAACGCCTTAGAAATAAGCCACTTCGAGGGGGAAACCTGCAATACATTACATGAATGAACAATTCTTGGATGATACAAATTACAAAACCTCCTTTCTCTATATAGGAGTCCATGGGGCCACAATGTAATCCTAGCCAACCTAACAATAATAATTTAAGGACACGATAATAATAATATGGGGGTTACTGGGATACAATAATAACAATAAAGGGTTTACACTAACAACAATAAGGGACTATACTAGTAATATAGGGACCTAACAGAAGCTCGAAACATTTCCTCCAAAATCCTATAGAAAAAACTCACTATCAAAATTTAGACAAAAAATCACTTCAAAAAATCGTCATAAAATATTTAATTTCAAATAACTCACTTTAAAAATTTTGCACAAAAGACATACTTCAATCTAAAACACTTACTTAAAAAAAAGGTCACTCTAAGCATTCTGCCAAAAAAATGTCTTTTAAGAATGAAGCTCAAAATATTTCCTTCAAAGTCCTACAAAAAAATCTCACTTTCAAAATTTAGATAAAAACTCACTTTAAAAAATCATTATAAAAGATTTACCTCAACCCAAAACACTTACTCTAAAAAAATTTCACTTTAAAAAATATCCCCAAAAATGTCATTTGAGAATTAAGCCCAAAAAAACATTGAAAATCGAGCCCCAAAAACCTTTGAAAATTCATCCCAAAAAGTTATTTTTTAAAATTCAGCCAAAAAAATTTCCTTTGCAAATTCAGACCAAACAATTTCCTTTCAAACTTTAGCGCACAAAATTTCCTTTTCAAATTTAGCCCAAAAACTTTCCTTTCAAAATTCAGTCCAAATGAAGAAACGTGCGAAAATAATGTTTCTATTTTCGGCTATTTATAGAGTTGTGAAATTTGTTTTTTTCTGGAGGGGCTTTATCGAATTTTATTCGGCCAATGGAATTTGCAATCAAAAGTTTGGTCGAACTTTGTTTTTTGTTAAAATGAATCGGATGGGGCGGCCAAAAAAGTTCTGCTAAACTTCTACAAAATTTTGGTCGAACTAAAACGTCTGCAACTACGTTGCAGCTCGGCTCTAAACACATTTATTCAACTTTGGAATGGCTAAACTCCATCAAATTTTATGTATTAACTTTCGGAAGCAAGACTACCATTTGCAAAATTCAATCTACTTTAAGTAGATATAACTTTTATGGAATTCCATAGATATTTACTAATTGTAATCTATTTTTTAATAAAATGGGTGTGAAATATTTATGAAGGTCATTATGATTCGGTAAAATCAAAATTTTTTATCTGCCAAAATAAACTATAAAAAATCGAAAAATTAATGGTGCATTACATTACTTTGTTTTCTGTAATGGGTAGTTTTTAGATTTTTAGTTAATAAATAAAATGTTGAGAAACTTGACACAAACCAAAACATATTCAAAATAGGCAGTTTTTTCATATTTTTTTAGTTCAAAAAATTCTAGTAATTATGATATGCATCAATTGGTTTCATAAATATAACGATACCGAAGTAGAATGTGTCTATATTGTTGCAATGCATTGTTTTCTCGAAAACACCAAGTTATCAAAGAATACATCAATGCTTCTCAACATGACTTTTTTATGAATCTGTTGATTGTTAAAGAACACACACTCAAAGGATTGTTAAGTTGACATATCAAATGTGAATAAAAAATTTGAAAAAAATAAGTAATAGAAAGCTAAGAAAATTTTTGAAAAGTTTTATTTTTATGGTAAAATGAAATTCTAAACAGAAAAATTGTTTTGGCTTGCATAAAGTTGAAGAATTTTTAAAAATGATATTTTTTTCTAAAAGAAGGGCAGAAAGTGTAACCCGACTTCCCATTTTCAACCATGAGGTTAACTCTTGAAACTGTTGCACATCCATGACATTATCCTTTATGTTGGATATGCAAGAATGCAAACTTGTAGGTAACAAGAAAGTGCATCCTAAGGTTTGCAATCAATTCAAACTTTCTTGATGAATTTCAACTTGATGTAGTTCTGCTTGAGATTTTAGGTATTGTTTTGGGAAGTCCTTATCTTTATGACAGGACAACAGTATTTCATTTCCATGAGAATAAGTACCACTTGTTCAAGGATGTAATTGAGTGCATAGTTAGAGCACATAAGAAGAAGATAATTTTGTCTCTTATATATGCAGGAGAAATGAAGACAATAGTGAATGCAAGTCAAAATTTGGATTGTTTAATGTTCAAGCACAATGATGTTTTGAATGAGACGTTTCAAAAAGATGCATCAAATGAATAAAATCATTTCATTTAAGTTCCTAATTTTTGTAATAAGATATTTCATGGCTCTAACATGTTGCCTTTGAAAATAGGTAAACAAGATGTGAAGAATTTGCAGCAGTCCACATCAGTGTTAAACAATGATGGAAACAAGAATTTGGTGCAAAAAAGTGCAAAGGTCAAAGAGAAAGCGCCAAATTTTTTTGAAAAAGAAGGCATATGTTCCACAAGTACTTGTTTTTGGTTTCAAAATGGTACATGGCAATGGAAAAAACACTTCGTTAAAAGTCAACGCAACTACAAGGCAAGACAAGATGAAAATCGTCATGTCGACAGTGTTCGAGGTCAGACAATTTTCAAGTTTCCTTTGATTGACGACCGAGGTAGGAAAAAGTTTATTTTTTCAAGGAAAACTTGTTTTTATGCAAATTCCAGGAAATTGCAGCATGACGGTGTCTACAACAGCAAGGTAGGGTCTCTAGAATCAAGGAAAAATATTAGTTTTTATGAAAATTTCAAATTGTTAAAATTAGGCAAATTCTAGGGGATTGAGACTAGAAGGTGAGGGAACGGTACCCTCATTCACATGATTAGAAATGAAAGATATTTTTGGGTAAAAAAGACTTTTGGTGGGGAGGAATGATCAAGGGCTCAGAATTATGCTAAAAAATAAAAGTTCTCAGAATGATGCAAAACCTGAACGACTGCGTCGTGCTTGTCGTTTTGAATTTGACACAACTCATTTCACACAAAATGGACTCTGTATGCTCCCAGCAATGAGTTTTGTTCGCTTTACTAAACAGGAAAAAAAATGATGATAGGGAGCCCAATTAGTAGTTTGTACTGTTGACTTGGCATGATGATTGGGAAGGGTCAATTTTTGTCAAGTTTCCACCGTCGAATGACACTCTACCAAGTGGCAGCATCTGGTTGGTTCAAAATTATGGTGTGTTGGTAGGTTTTTAGTGGTTGAAGTTGGGGCCAATGAGGAGGAGACACATGGCTGAGCTTGGGGGCTCCATGTGTCCCCCTTGTGGCAGAGAAAAATTATTGGTTGTAGACCGGATGGAGGCGTCGGGGTTTGACCCTGCGACCTCCCACACCAAAGCCAATCACTTAACCACTCCACCTACACATTGTTTCTTACCATATAAGTTCTTTGTGTATATTTAATGTGTATTAATTTTTCTGATGGGGAGAAAGGTGCCCATCCCTGTGGGGCCAGCCCCTAACACACATGACCTCGACCTCAGGACCACTAATGGAGCGCTAAGTACTAATCCTTAAGCTCAGAGATTAAACGGATAAAGTGCTAAACATGATTAATTAACTTTAATTCTAGTTAATTTAATTAATGCAGATTAGTTTTTCAGTCCTCCAAATACAATGGATCTACCACTTTGGTGCCAACTAGCCAGATTTAGCTCTAGTTAGCTAAATTTAGGCAAACAATTGTGGACAAACTGTTGAAGGTCATAAGTTTTAGATTTTACGACCAATTCACGTGGAAAAAGAGGATATATGACCTTTTTTGGGCATTCTGAACTCATTGGTGTAGGTTTCAGGAGCAGAAAAGCATTGTAAACACATCATTTTGCAAAATTGAGCAAAATATAGAGGCCCAAGCCATGGAAGTTGGACCAAGGAGATGTAGCCCACAAGGGGTGAACTCCTTCATCAAATCCCCCTGTTGATGTGTTGTATGGTGATTTATCGTACTTTTATTTGCTATTATTCAATGTTTATTTTATGTTAAATTATGGATAAAAATAATATAAAAATCAATCATGATACTCAATCACTTGCAAGAGAACTTGAAACCTCAAGCACATATAAGATATTGTTTTCAAAATTTGAAAGATGAATTAGAACAAAATTACTAACCTACCTCGTTTAGATCAAGGGATTAGAGGGGATCCTCTAAGAGAAATACTCCCAAGTTTATCTCCTCTCTTCATAATGAAATTAAATTTTATTGTAAGAGACTATATTTCTAGTCATGAAAGTTTTCAAATGTCTATCCAACTTGTTGGTGGGCAGGAAATTTTTTTTCTTGTTGATTCTAGTGGGAATTCAGATGGTCTGTTATCGAGTTGACCCCCCTCACTTGGTCTCTTTCACAGCTATTCCTGTGATTTTGGAATTTTAATGGAAGCATTTAGTTTTTCCCTACTGATGAAACTCTCTCTTATCAACTGTTATGGCTCCTGTGAAAACAGAATCAACTTTTGGTCATATCTATTGGACTGTGATTTCATGAATAAGAATAATTTTATATTAGTAGGAGATTTAAATTTGTCTATATCCTGAAGAGAATATTGTGAATCATCTGGCAGAATGGATGCACATGAAGGTTTTTTTCGCCATTGGATGGAAATGATGGGTTTTGTGGATGTTGAACCCAAGAAATCGATTCCTAGTTGGTCCAAAAACTGCTTGGGGGTAATTTTATTTGGGAAGCATCTTGACATACTTTTAGTATATGAGTCTATTTCCTAGTGAAGACTTCTAGATACCTTGATTTAACTGATGACCCAAAGAATTCTTCTTTTGGTAGACTATTCTACTTCAATGTAGATTCTCTACTTTGCTTTTGATATAATGTGACTGTGCCTAATACATTTGAGTTTATCACTAAGATCCACCTTATATTTTTCATGATCCAAGGTATTACTGAAGTTGTATCTTTACTGAGACTATATTACAGTGATTGGCTAGAGATAATTTTGAGGCCATATAATTTTGATATTACAGTGTTTGCATATGACTCATATTTATTAGAGGAGAATTGAATTATGATAGTATTAACATATAGCACCCAAGTGTGTAATTGTAGTAGTGTTATTATAGAAAATATTGAACCTGAAGTAGTACTGAGATATAGTGTTGAGACAGTGAGGAGAGGTCACTATGGTGAAATCATACCTTTTTTGTTCCAAACTGCATTCTAATATTTGCGCTTTCACCTATATCAAGTGTTGTATTGACTGAGCTGCTTCCAGAGATATATTCCATACTGTTGACTAATCCTTAAGTGCCTCTTAGACGCCATTACTTTGACTTTAGCACCATAGCTCTGATACCATGTTGATAAATTTGGGATTTTATTAAAATTTCTCTTCTTGATAATAACTTTTGATTTACTGCATGCTTCTTTATCTTTTTTTTTTTTTTTTCTGAATCAGTCTACTTCTATATTGATACAAAATAAGATTACAGAGAGGCTGAGGCCTTAGGAGAGCTAGCCCATGGATGCAGCATTCTCACATTGCAGTGCTGACCATTGACAGACAAAACAACTGGTTACTGACCAAAAGTTCGTTTAAAATCATGACCTTGTCCGACTCTAGAAGCAGCTGATGCTTATGACTGAACTGTTGACTGGAATAAAGGTCTCTATTCTTCTGACTAAACAAAGACAAACGCTGCCCATGGTAGAAAAAAAAAACAGACACATTGTAGCGCTGGAGCGTTCTCCTAGGAACATTAACATAGATGATAGTATGATGCCCACGCAGGGGAAACCGACGATATGATGAATGATAAAGCATTTGATCTTGAAAAAGATTAGCCATCAAAAAACTGTATAGAAGAAGGAGAATGAGCACCTCCTTGCTGCCAAAATTCAAAAACCAGCGGGCATAAACCTGATCAAGCATCATTAGTGGGAGAAGGCACCTCTTCGACGACGGGGCACACAAACTGATTGGGATCATCTTCAACTGGAGGAGGGCGTTCCTTGCCTGTAGAGTCACCACCTGAAGGATCGCAGGGCCCAGCGTGCTAAAGCACACTCTGAGTGGCTTGTCCTCCTGGAACACTCTGCAGACTGTCAATCTGAGGGGAGCAGTATAGAATTTCATCCCCAAACACCGGAGCCTCTTCAGTGGTGGCCATAACCTGATCAACTGGGTGATTTCGAATCTTGATGGTAACAGAAGCTAGGAAGTTTTGATTGGTGAGTGTACAGGGGTAGTGAAAGCGGGCGGTGTGAAAATGGGCACTGGAGGAAAGACGGACTTGCGCAGCTGAATTGGATTGACCATGACCTCATCCTCGTCCTCTTCGAGGAGCAGGAGCACGACCATGACTGGAATCTGAGGTATCAGACGAAGAAGCCGAAGAGGGGAATGAGGGCGGGCGATTCGCTTGCCCATGAGAGGAGCTGCGTCTACAAGTCATTCGTGGGCACAAGTGAGGCATGATGTGCGGAGAAAAGAGGGCGGAACGATGATCAGAAAGGGGGCTGGTGGTCGAATGCAGAGGAGTCCCAATGAAAACAGAGGGAGTGCAACTGTGGTTACAATAAGGACTGAAGGATATATGAATTTCAGGCGAAAGATTGATGCAACAATTCAGAGAAAAATGCTTCCCTGTGCTGGTGCACAAGCAAGGCTCAGCATCAACCAGGGAGCAACAAGTTCGAAGAGGAGGAACACAAAGGAAGTTCTGAATGGGCGACATGGCAAAGGGAAGATCGAGATAATGAGGAGAGGTTGGCTGCATTAAAGCAGCATTAACGTTTTCATCAGAAGTAATAAACACTTGCATTAAGCGAGGGTGGATGGCCATGGAGATGAACCACGTGCCAATCCACCACATCACCTACAGATCAATCATCTCGAAGTTCACCCACATCCGGGAGATGCTTCTTTATCTTATATCTTATCTTCATTATATTATTATGTTCTTCATCAATTAAAATATGAAATACACAAGAGACATAATAGTTATTCTTGAAAGCGAGGGTCAAAACCTCTCATTATTTGAGAGGAAAACCAACATCAAATCCTTCTTATAGAGATTCCAATAGACGAATACCAAGACAATGACCCTTGACCTATTATCCACTCTAAGACTAAGACATATGTTCTCCTTGAAATTCCTATCCTTCAGTCTTCTTCCTTCAATATATCAATCTTTTCCTTGACATCGAGATCTTCACCACTACTCTGACATTGAGATCTCCATTACTCATTTGACACAAAGATAGCTTTCACTGAGAATTATGCATCACAAAGACCATTTCCACCATACCGAGATCACTCATATAAGTTGATATTTATGCACCTATGATCACTGTTGTTATGTCATTTCAAGTTAAGCCTTTTAGAGGGATCTGATTCCCATCGACCTTGTCATCCTGTCATCTAAAATAGAGAGACCTTTTGAGGTTATCAAAAACTTTCATACCACTGAGAATAATAGAGACATCCAAAGATTGCGATATGAGCTCACTTAAGTGGTATGCCTTTGCAGTCTCATTTTCTTCCTTGTTGTCCTTTCACAGATTCCATATGAAACAACACAAGTCTAAACTATACTTTATATTCCTCTTATCATAAAAATCAGATAGATTTGAACCATTCTCCCTCTACTATCCATGCCAAGTTTTGTCTCTATCACTAAAATCTAATTCTCATATGAAAAACTCAGATATGTACCACCGAGAAAATCACAGAGGATATCTGAAATCTGTCTCTTTGAGGTAACCTTGGCTCAATATATATAGTATTAGGTCCATCAATATTAGTTGACCCTTGTAAGTGAACCAATGTGTCATATTTATGTGAGTCGACACGAAGATCTGTTGTGCATATTTTAGGCTGCTGTTAGAAGGAGATCAATGCTTGTCTTTGGAGGGTCTTCTAGACATTTCTAAGAGTAACATTACTTCATTTACATGACTCCAATTATATTTATGACAAGATTACTAAATCCTAAAGATATCAAGAAGAATTCTTTGACCTATAATAAAATCATTTCTCATGAAACTCATGATGCAAGTAATACAATGAATACCTTTTTATTTTGTCTCTTCTTTACATAAAATAATAATTACATGCCATTAGGAAAATTAAACCTAGTTACACTTTTCAACAACTCAGTCATCATAAAGTTTTGAAAATGGCTTCCATGGTCCGTGAAGATGGATTATGGAACACCAAACCTATAAATTACATAATTGAATATGAAAAGAGCAGTGGTTTTACCATCATCCTTATAAGTACGTATCTCCTCGAACCATTATGTAAAATAATACACAACTAGGATAATATACCCATGCTCCCTAGCCATCTCAGGGTTACATGTAATGAAATCGATGTCCCATTTTACAAAAGGACGTACAACGATGATTGGATGAAGAGGATTAGGAGGTGCACGCATTCAGCGATGATTTATTTGACAATTATGGTACTTTTTGAATGCACTTATACAATCTTTGAACATGGAAGACTAGAACTAGTTAGCACATAATATTAATTTGGTAGTGAAAAACCAAAGCATATGACCTCCACATTCTCCACAATGACAATAATTTAAGGCTTTTTTCAACTTCATCACAAGTCAAAAAACCTTTAAAAATAGAGTTAGAACCATGATGATAAAGTGTATCTCCAATAATATTGTATTGTTGAGATTGATACTGAATACGACAACAATGAATTCGAGATAGTTTAGGCTGAAAAGTTTGAGTTTCGATATAAACAATAAAATATCCATACCAAATGTCCAACGTACTGATTATAAAGAGATATTAATCTTGAAGAGAATCCTCTGCCATGTTTTATGTTTTTTAATATGGAAAGTCACATATCAATTCAACAAACACCAATGACTTCTTCGAATTAGATTTCATAAATTCTAAATCAAATTCCTGGAGGATAACTATCCATTTGATATATTTTCCCCCAAGTAATTGTCTCGTAATAATATAAACCATAGGATTCAAATATGAAATCATTGCTATTTTACGTAAAAGAATACAATCATGGAATATTTGGACAGCTTAGACAACTGCCATGGAAAATTTCCCCACATGTGCATATTTATTTTAGTTTTCATAAGATTTCTACTTAAATAATATATCACATGTTCATCACTTAATTCATCCCCCTGCATTAAAACCATGCCAATTGTTATGCAAGAAAATCCTTTCTACAGATAGAGATGATCCCTCTAGCCCTAGGATGGTTCTAGTAACAAAGGCAACACTCTAACACCTACTTTCTTAGATCATAAATAAACACAAATTGTATGGAGATGGCCTACCGTGATCTGATGCTGTGATGTTTTTCCTCACCCAAGTCCTTTTGATCCTTTTCTCTTCTTAGCTAGATCTCTATTGTCGCCAGCGCTCGGTTACCTGCACAAGTGATCAAAAAACACAAAACATGAAAGGATAACATGCATATTACATAAAAAATATATCTATTTCATCAAGGAGTACTAGAAATCTTATCATGAATCATAAACAAGAATGGAAATAAAGAATCAGTTGTATCATATTAATATAAGAGGAGGAGTTACAACCTGTGCCTTGATTTTGAAGCTCTCCTTCAACGCGTCCAGATCTGTGCACGTCTCCAAAGAACTCATTTCAACTTGGTACAAGAATACAAAAGGTCTCAACTCTCCTTCAATGCCTATAGAAAAATATCTCTTTGATGTTCTTCTATGTCTATTCTAACTAGAATAGGTATGAGAGGATGTCCATTTCATAGTGATGGGAGAGGGGACATGGATCCAATTAAGGTGGGGAAATGTGTTATCTCCTTGGGTGGTTCCTCTTTGGTAGGAACAAGAGGCCCAAAGGGAAAGCTAGATAATATCCTCATGAAGAAACAACTAGCTCTCCACCCACGAAGCTTCTAGATAACGAAGCTTCGCTTCCATTTAAAAAAAGCTTCCATAAGTGGATCAATGCAGGTGTGATATTAATAATAGTGCTAATCGATGCTAATGAGAGGCTTAGGATGATTCATCAGCACTGGTGAGAAAAATAAGGGTTGCGCTGCTCTAAATGATTAATAGAGAGTTTTTTTTATATTGTAAGGGACGCAATCGCATACTTCCATGATGGAAAAGAGACACAGGGATCACACTTAAGCTCCTCTGGGATTCGAGAATAGGGAGTACAGGGAAAGTGACAAAATTTTGTGTACTAGATGCCCCCTAAAGCATGAAGGATGAATGAGAGTGAGGGGTGAAATGATTCACGTGTACGTGCCAAGACCAAGATTCCATCGTCAAAAAACCTTCGAGTTAAGAACATATATACATAATCGAATATGTGAGATAAACACATGACATAACATATGGATGCATCCATCCATAAAATAGATTGTGTAATAGGATCTGTGGCATGGACACATCCATCCAGCAATAAGGAGGATCACAAATATGGACTCAGGTATGGTCTCATCCATCCAAATAGAAGATTCATGTGTACAATCATGAATAAAACATATCTCCTCACAACTTGGACTTTATAAGACTAAATCCAGGGTCTTGTGCACCATCATGACCCGATCAAGTACAAATTCTGGCATGTGAATGAGTGAGCTGAAGTTGAAGATGCAAAAAAATCGCCTAAGTACTAGTCAATGACGTAAATGGTCAACAGGCACGAGAGAGACCACCAATAATAAAAATGGTGCTCAAGGTACTAGAAGTAAAATACAAGAGATGTGAATAAGGAACTGAAGTCTAACACTCGTGAAATCATCTGATCGAAGGCCAATTATGTGAACATGTCATAGAATGCAAACAACTTACCATTAGGGCATGCAGGCTCTAAGGTAATGAAAAGGGATAAATGGATAAACTTCTTTGATAATGAGCTAAAGTTGACAGGAAGTGACCCATCGAAGGAGGGTCATGACGTATCCCACATCATCGAAACGAGATAGGGGAAATAATATAGTTATGAATCAAGACCTAACAAAGAACCAAGCAATGAATAAACCGTAGAAGGAACTTCACTTGAACATATCAGCGACATGACTTTGGAGTTTGGCAGTATTTAACTCAAATGGAATCAAAGGTCATGTTGAAAAAATTGGTTATTGGATGAGAGGAAAATAGATTTCCCAAACCCATGGAGGCAACGTGACGAATGTAGGATGTTACCAACCCAACACAAAACAGAGGATGTGTCATGTTCAAGAGTGACATACTGCTGACGCAACTGATAAATACTTCCATTTTCCGCCACCATTTATGGTGAGTACCCCAATTATTTTTTAATACAATATTGAAGGGGATAGAATATTCTTATCATATAATTTTTTGCTTTGAACAAATCCATCCTAATACATTTTACGAGCCCTAAAAAGGAGGAAGACGTTATTGTCATGGTGACGGGTCCAATGCTGTTAAATTTTGACGAGTCCGACAAAGGTGAAACTCAGTATATTTTCATGTTTAGAGAATTTTAAAAAGAGGTGAAAGGAAAACTCCACATGTCCCTTTTGTATATAGTCCCTCAAATTTGAAAAGGTAGAAAACAAAGTTCGAGAGAGCCTCTTAGTCGTGATTGGCTAAGGTATTCGTTTTTCATAAATAATTTATCCCAGCCCAAAAAAGGGGTAAATGTATACTATGTAAATGATGTTTATTTCACTTTAACAAGTTCAAAACAACAAGTACTCGACAATGTTTTCATGTTTCGAGAATCAAAGAAAAGCTGAAAGATGACTCCAATGAGGTGAATTTTTCATTTATTTCTACTGAGTCTAAAAAAGTAATAAACTAGAACTCGTTTTCATATCATCCGTAAACAAATTAACCCTGTCATTGCACAAGAATGAACCCATTATTTGTTTTTAAGATAAAATATATTAAAATATGGAAAAAACCCCAAAAGTGACGTTAACATTTATAAAAATGAGAAAAGTAAAACATTTTCATTTTTTACCTTCTCAAGTCGTGGAAGAGGTTTTCTTTTTACCCTTGTTTACCTTGATTCTTTAGGAGAAGATTATGGGCGATCCAGGAAGCCGATCGATGAACCACTAGCACCAGGTAAGATTCATGCTCATAATCTTTGTTTTCATACCTATCTCAACATTTTTTGCGATGTGCGGTTATTTTTGGAGAAAGGATTTTAAACACTTTGTCGTGGTGGATCGACGTGGAGATGCCTTATCAGGATTATGTTGATCTGCCCTTTCTTACAGCGGCCACACGCTGACCGCAGAGAGTGGAAAAACGTGACATTTTATCTGAAAAACACCATCCAAATTTGATTTTTACACATGTATTCTTGACCAAATGTTGTTTAAATATTGTGATAGGGAGGAAATATCAAACAACCATGGTGATTGAATGGAAAGAGAGGGAGCATAAAAAAGTAGACAGAGAAGCCATGGAGGACCGAGATTTCCTTACTTATTTGAGGAACTCCGGGTTCCTCAAATTATTTTTATCTTCCAGCTTAAGATCTTAGCCGGAGTTGCTGCAGTACCTGGTGAGAATTTGGGACATAGAACAGAAAATGTTTATTTTTGGTGACCAAGAGTTGGAAAATGAGGTTACTCACATCTAATTCATCACTGCTCTATCATAGAGAGGAGAACGGGTTTGTCTGGTAGGGAGCCGGATCATGGGTGACATTATGGATAGGGAAGGTGTGTCTAGAGGAGGTCAAATTTTACAGTGGGAAGGTGGATATAAGAAGTGTGAACAACTTGCCACTCAAAGTAATCCTATACGCCATAAAACGTGTTTTCGGGGCACAAGCACCACACGAGGCTACCAAGTCTCAACTATAAATTACCTTTCACTGTATGGCACCCACCATATTTAATTGGGAAGAAGCGATGCTAGAAAATATGAAGAAACAACTTTCAAAATACAACAATATTCGGCTTAAGAAATTTGGGTATGGTTCGATCTTAGTAGCTTTCATTTTGGAATGAGTGTTGTTGTTTCAGTTCCAATAGGTGGAAGTCATTGTGTCAGTGCCACAGGATCCATGCCTGATCAGATTGAGCGAGTTGATGCCTCACTTAGGAGGCGGGCAACATATGTCATACAAACCTGCTTTCTTTGTGCGACTGAGGTGTTAGCTCATTGTTGTGGAGGATTGGCCATATTCTAGGACTAACTTTAGAGGAGACCCAGACCTTCCACTTCTAGAGGGTGATAAGTGGGATGAAAAACTTGGTAAAGCATGTTTTTGGTTAACTTTTTCAATGTTTATATTTTTTTGATATATAAGTTCTGATGTTTAAACTTATGTGATGCATATGTTCGACCTCAAAGACCATATGGAATTTCCCCTATCACCAAAAGAGTGGCGAGGGAATTTGAGGCTACTCTGTATAAGGAGGGATCAGATGCTAAAGAGGATATTTCTCGGAACCTGGATGCTTTGACTAGTGGGATTCTGGAATACGATCTTGTTCAGGATATTCCCCGTTGTTACCAAAGCCATACTGTAGGGGTTTCAAATCACATTCATCGGTTACTAACTCGAGTCATTCGAGAAGTGACTTGCCACCATGAGCACCATACTAATTAGTTCAGTTTAGCTACAATTGTAGTTTTTTTTTGGGGCCTGTGAGTCTGTTTATGTACTAGATTTTTTTTTTTTGGGTTATGATGTACTTGAAAATTGTTGCAAACAATACTGACATATATATATGCTATATTTTCCACTTTAATGCATGATGTAATGATGATCATAATTTCAAAAATTTCATAGATGTCTATCTAAAACATAATTAGCCAGTGCATCTGTTAAATTATTCATGTGTCTTGGAATACACTGATGTGTAATCTAATCAAATTTATTTCTAAAAGATGAACACACAGATACATTATCAATATTTGAGGGTGTCTAATGGAATATTGCACATTATGCTGCAGGACAACAAGCTGTGAATCTAGGTTTACAACCAATTCTCTAATGCCAAGAGTGATTGCTTCTGACATAATTTTGATGACTACACTATACTCAAAAATATTGTTGGTTGTAGGACCTAAACAGATACCTTGAAAATCTACTAACTCACCATTAGGGCCATAGATAACCCATGCTGCAGAGGATAAATTTCGAGTACAATGGAAAGAACCATCGACAAAACCAACATAAGGATTTAAAGACATCTACCAATCAAGTAAAACAAGATAAGCACAAAAACCGCTTGCAAACACACACCAAACCAAAACTATACAAAAATTAAAAGCACACTAATGTATAAAAGTAATTACACGAAAATATTACACATAATAATTTTTGAGATAAAGCCTATTTTAGGGCTTATCCAAAGGGTTATCTTCATAATCAATTAGCTCATAGGCCACTTTTTGCAAAACATGTTTTACAATGTATAACCCATGCCACATCGGTTCAAATTTTCCTACCCCCATCTTATCATGTGCTTGGTCGTAGAGAATAACCAAGTCTCCTTTAGAGAAGGCACGTGGAGAAACAGACTGATCGAAATGGGCTTTGACCCATTTCTTCTGAGCTTTAGTAAATAAAGCGTTGAAGTGACAAGCTTCGTCAAGCCTTTCCTCTTCTGGTGTGGTATTCAAAAGTAATTCGATAGCTTATTTGAGTGAAGGAATTTCACATTCAATTAGAAATTTTTCTTCAAGGCCATATACTAACTGAAAAGGAGTGAACCCAGTAACATTTTTGGCAGAGGTTCAGTAAGCCTAAAGAGTTGAAAAAAATAAGGAGATGCTAGTTTGACTTGTGCATCCAAATAGTACGGTAAAGCATAGTAACTAAGACTTTCTTGACTACTTCAACTTGGCCATTGGCATGAGGGTAACATGGAGTTGAGCTATTGTGACGATGGCCCAAATGAGAGGTTAGCTCAACCATCATGTAATGGCGAAAATGAGATTATGGTCGATGAATATGGCTTGAGGGACTCCAAACCGGCTGATAACATGATTAAAAAGAAATTTAGTAGTATTTTTACCGTCAACAGCATATGTAGGCATCACCTCGGCCCATTTAGTAAAATAATCGATGGAAACAATAATATAGGCATGCCCCTCGGCCGAGCGAGGGTTACATGTCATAGAATCAATGCCCCATATAGTGAAAGGGTCGACGATAGTAACTGGGTATAAGGGTGTGGGTTGGGCGCACATATTCTGCTGATAAATCTAGAAAGTGTGACATTTGCGGATGACAAGAATACAATCCTTGAAAATGGAAGGCCAAAAGTAACCAGTGTGAAGGATATTCTGAGCAGTTTCATATCCAGACATATGACCATCGCATGCCCTAGAGAGACAATCATTGAGTGGTTTCTCAGGCTCTTTGAAATTCAAACACTGACGAAGAATTGAGTCGATGCCGACACGGTATAAATTATCCCGAATAATGCGATAAGGTTGAGAGTGATGTCGAATGCATCGACGATCAGCTTTGGTCAACTCAGATCAGAAGGTTTGGGTTCGGAGAGACATGATGATATCACTGTACCATGGATCAATAGTGCTGATAAGGAAGAGAGTGTCATTTGGAATGTTCTCATCAAAATGAGAAGGGGCAGAAGCAAAGGGAAGGGAGGATATCAAATCCGCAAAAACTAGTGATTTTTGGATTTGGTAGTAGTAAATTCCAAATCAAACTCCTGCATAATGAAAATCGATTTATAATATTCCCCCCCCAATAACTTACGGGTCAAAATATATGTCATGGGATTGAAATCGGAGATCACGGTAGTCGTGCAAAGGAGGATGTAATGCCAAAAGCATTGAACAACATGAGCCAGAACTAAAGCCAATTTATTGACATGACCATATCGAATCTATGTATCCATGAGATTGTGGTTGAGGTAGTAAATGACATGTTTAGTACCATCGTTTTCGTCCTGGATGAGCACCATTCCAATAGTACCGAAAGAATATGCGAAGTAAAGGAAATAGTCGCGATGATAATTCATGGGATGATGTAAAGGAGCATTGATAATAACGACATTTAAAGCATCAAAGGAGTTTTGGGCAACTTCATTCCACAGAATTGGGATTCATTTTTTAAGCAATCGTGTAAAGCCCTTAGCGAGTTCAGCATAACTGGGTAGAAAACGATGAGGGAAATTACCTTTCCCTTGTAAGCTCTGCAACTAAGGTAAAGATGAAGGGGGGGTGAGGGGGGGGGGGGGGGGATAAATTAACAATAGCCTTGAATTTCAGAGGATCGATATGGATACCTTCCTTGGAGAAAATAAACCCGAGAAGTATTTCAGATTCAACAAAAAATACATATTTATGAGGATTAAGGTGAATATTATAGTGTCGGAAGCATAGAAAAATTTCTCGAAGGTGAGAAGGATGGTCACGACGCTTATCTAAATGGGTAGGAAGGTCATCTAGATAAGGTTTAATGATGTGTTTCATATCATGGAAACCATACGACATCACGCATTGAAAAGTAGCGCCAATAGTTTTTGAAACCGAAAGGGAGTTTCTTGTATACAAATGCTCCCCCTGGACAGATGAAGGGAGTCTTGTGTGATCAGTTGACAGGATGTTAATCCGGTTATTCCAAAAAAAACCATCCATAAAAGAAAATATCTCACTCCTAGCGCATTCATCAATGATTTTCTCAATGAAAGGAGTGAGATAGTTATCTTTCAGGCAGGCACGATTGATATCACTATAATCAACACAGACGCGAATAGTACCCTACTTTTTATTGACAGGGATGATGATTGACACCAAATATGTCAAATGAATTGGATATATGAATCCGTCCTTGAGAAGTTTTTCAACCTCTCCCTTTATGGTGGGTTCCTTTCTAGGATGCACAAGACCGAGGCGTTGAAGTACAAGCTTCGCATAAGGATACGTCGGTATCTCGTGCACCACTATACTAGGATCAATGCTGGGAATTTCTTCATAGGACCATGCAAAAATGTCATGAAACTCTTGAAAAAGACTAGTGTAGAGCTTGATCTCATCTAAAGATCAAGTGACCCCGATGTGGATGTTCTCGGCAATTCCCAGTTTAAGAGAAATATTGATAGGCATCGTAGCTGTGATGTTTCCCATGTTCTCTTCAGAAAATACTTCATGCATGAAGACAAGCATCTAAGGTGGACAGGTGGGAGCATGGGAAGTGAAATTTTTGAGACACATGGGAATTTCTCCAGTGCTTGAGAGAAATGAAGAATCACGATGAGTATCGTCCTAAGGTGTTTCCTCGAGAGACATATTTTCTACAATACTTTTGTCAGAAGGAAACGTCTCAATAAAGGGATCAGTAGAATCTAAAGAACCAAGCCAAGGATATTGAGAATATGCATGGAAATGCATACTATAAGTAGTATGATCGGAATCAAGAGCTGAAGTCGTGCTAATTTCACAATAGTTGATTTCAGCAGGGCACAATGGCATAACATCTCCAAAAGAATCTATTTGATCATGGGAAGGAATGACCCATGGATCAGATGAGGTAGAAAGCCTATTGACCAAAACTATGTTTGGTGGTGAAAGAGGAAAGAATCACATAAGGGAAGAATCTTTGAAAATTCCCACCCCCACACTTTCATACAGGATGGTGGTGTGCTCCACATATGGTAAATTTCCCTCTGAGGAAGAAGAAGCAAAGAAGGACAATTGGTCAAAAATAAAAATTTTCCCATTATGGGGGAAACGAGGTACTCTAAATAGAGTGGACACCACCCAAACCATCGTGTAGTAAAACTACGACCGAGTAGAATATTGTAGTTGAGTTTTGGATCGACAAATTCCACTTCGAGATTGACCGTATTTCCTTCTAGAAGTTGGGGTGGATACCAAAATGACGATAATTGCAACCACTGAAGGCCTCCAAAGTGTTTGGAGATTGACTAAGAGTTTGAGGGCTGATAGATTTCCAACAAGACACATAAATGATACAAGTAGAAGCATCCTCCTCCATGACCATCTAATGGATTGTCTTTTCGTTAATGATAAATTGAATAAGGAAAGAAATTTGATGGGGAATTTGTGGAACGTGGTTTTCTAAATCTAAATTTATGAGGTTATAGTCAGTCGGATCAATTCCTCCAATTGAAGATAGTAGCGACTTTCGTAGTGTAGGACATCTTTGAAGAACCTCTAACACATACATAGTCGAAGGTTCTTGAGCCAAATACTCAAAAATATTGTAGTTTGAGAAGCTCGAGCATTTGGTTTATATGAGGATTTTCTAAGCACACATTTAGAAGGTGATCAGATAACGAGATTGGGACTAGGCCTTTCGATATGAAGAGGACCAGAAGCAGGCGGGGTAAAAGGAGTATGAGCATCATCAATGTCTTTCCCCGTGGACTGACATGAATTCGAATAATATTTTGATCTTGTAGCATTAGGGGAATTTTGGGGTCTAAAATGGGCCTCCTAAGGAATTATAAAATAATAGTGGAAATAATAGAATAATATTTGATTACATCATCAAATTCTAGAGGGAAAAAAGAAAAAAAATGTTTTTCAACTTGTATTTTGAAGTTATCTCCCTTTGGGTTTACTCAAATTTCAAGCGGAAACACTTATTGCGTGCATAATTTTATTTCTCATACAAGGAGTACCCATGTTGCATACTTTCGATTCACCCTCCTACATGAAAAATGAGAAATACATGAAAAATGTGATTACAATCACGTTTTTTCATGTATTTCTCATTTTTTGTGTAGGAGTGTCCATAAAAAGTATGCAACATGGGTACTCCTTGTAAATTTTTCATCCAATGAGTATTCTCACTCGAAATTTTAGTAAACCCTTAGCGAGATAATTTGAAAATTACGAGTTGAAAAAGTATTCTATTATTTTATTATTTTTTAATATTTGTACTTTTTAACTCCAAAAATGGTGAATAATCCCCCATGGTTGACATCATCATCTTGAATCCTATTGGTTCTTATAGATTTTATTTTGGTTGTACATTTTTCTTAGGAGGCCCATTTTAGACCTCAAAATTCTCCTAATGCTATGGAAATAAGCACAACACCATTCATCATAAACACTTGGGAACCAAACAAGGCGGAAGATTTGGGTTGGTCGATCATTTGGGCTTGCTGAGATAGAAAATGTTCTTTGAAAACAGTCGGAGTTCCTTGAGTACCTTTTAATAAATGACTAACTTTGGCCCATCGGGGACAGTTCTTAGTATAATGCTAGTTGTCACAAATCAGGCAAGGATACTTAGGCTTGCACTTAGTTCCATCATCAGTGCAAGGTTTCAGAGAATACTGTTTCGGGGAATTATATTTGGATTTGCCTTGGCCATTATTTTTATTTTTGGAATTTTTATCTGTCGTGATCAACTGAACAGAATGAACCTCCGCAATTTTTCCAGGATTCGAAGGATTCTGCGAGACAGTATCAGATGAGGAGGAAGATTTCTTCTTGGAAGCAGAGGAATACTTTCAAGAAGTAAAGGAAACATAACCAATGACGCCTTCGATAGGCAGCGTCATCGGAGCTTCTGAGGTTTTAGGCTTAGTGTCCAATCGTGGAGCATCAAGTAAGAGATCATATAATGTGCCAAATTGGTAATAGACCATATCAAGATATTAAGCATGAGTGATCGCTTGTTATTCTGTGACAAATCCCCCCATAGAAATGTCCTTGGCGATCTCGTTGAGGAACAATTTGGTAAACCATCGGTCAAGGGTTGGTAAGGAATTTCAAACTTGATCAAATGATGACGTCGTCTCCATTCATGGATATGCTCAGAGATGTGCGTAGTATCTTTTTTTGAGGATGTAAGGAGGTTTGTTCATGTTTCATAATGAACAGGCAACTGAAAGTGTGTAAGAAAATCCATTGCTAAATAATTGAATCCTTGAAAATTTTTATGAGGAAGCTCAATGTACCACTTAGCAGCGACACGAGTCAACATTATTTGAAAAATACACAGATGGACGAAATCATCAACCCAGGAATTGAAATAACACCAAAGATGGTATGTCATAACATGTTCCTAAGGGTCTTCTCTAGACTTGCCTTCAAATCTGGGGTAATCACTTGGAATATTAGTAGGAACAAGAATCCAATATGGATTATGGAGAATGGGATCATTGGTTAATCTCGACACATTGGGAAGATCAGTCTTTGATACAGGCCTATTTGTGGATTCCAACTAGGTTTGGAGAAATTCTGCCCACATGGGTTTTTCCTGGGAGGATTTTTCCCATAAGGATTGAAACCTTGGGGGTTTTGAACATATCCCAGTTGCTGACCAAAAAATGGATTTTGACCTCTAGCATACCACTAAGGTCCAACATGGGTATAATTTTCAACATAAGGATTTTATTGTTGTTGAAACGAAATACCTTGAGGTTGTCCTTATGAACCCGGAGGTTGGCCTTGAGGCTTTTGTGGATTTGGCATCACAATGCCCTGAGGCTAACCTTTTGATCTCAAAAGCTAACCTTGAGTATTTTGGATCATTGTACCCTGAGGCTGTTGAGGCTGGCTAGGTTGTCCCCAATGTCCGAGTTGACCTCAATGAACAAATATCTGACTTTTTTGAGGAAATGGTTGTCCTTGTTTCACGAAAAGTTGGCCTTGTTGAGTGTAAGGTTTTCCTTGTTGCACAAAAGGTTGTCCCGGTTGACCGTAGGAAAACTGACTCTACGGAACAAAATGTTGACTATATTGAACATAAGAAGGACCTTGTTTGAAAAATGGTTGACCTTGTCACACAGAGTGAGGTTGTTGACCAAAATTATGCCCCTTTTAATATTCATAAGCCCCTTCTTGACCCTGAAATTTTTTTGGGTTTAGGAGTGGATTTTGCAGCTGTTGAGACCCATAAGGGAAATAGGGTTGCTGGTTGAGTATGTGATTTTGAAAAGCTTGTTGATATTGATCATAGCTTAAACTTGCTAAAATATATGATCTAGAGGGCATAGGGATACTACCAATAGGTTGAATAAATCCCAAAATGTGAGTTTGTAATCGGCTCAAAGACTGTCCAGATGAGGCTTGAGAAACATTGGATAGGGATGGCTGCCCCGCAACAGTTGGGATTGATGGAATCAATATAGGTACACTGACGGTATGAGTTGAAACACTGATGCAAATGGATGGTTGTTTTGGAAGAGATGTAAACATAGTTTGAGCAGGGATGGAAACAAACACGTTGGATACAAACAGACCAGACGTAGGTACCAAAATATTATGCCTGATAGTATTGTGATACAGAGACATGGCACTTGAAACACCTGAAACTATGTGTCCCAACAAAGTGTAACCAATCGAAACTGAAGGCTGGGTTTAGGGTTGAGAGGCTTTCCCCCAAAAGAAAAGTGTTCAGGAGGGAATTGATGTCCCTCATACAAAGACTCGTCCATACCACTAACATTATTTGAGACTTCGAGGGGAGATGAGACCTTGCATTCAGAAGCCATCAATGGAAATAACTGACGAGTGGTGAAACAAGATGTTTGTGGTGAAGGCACCAAGGGCACATCCTGTGTATCGAATGGGTTATACTACTGCTGAGGAGAGACCACTATCATTAGGGGACTTTTGAGCTCTAAAATGGGCCTCCTAAGGAAATTATAAAATAATAGTGGAAATAATAAAAGAATATTTGATTGTATCATCAAATTTTAGAGGGAAAAAATGAAAGACTATTTTTTCAACTTGTATTTTCAACTTATCTACCTATGGGTTTACTTAAATTTCTAGCGGAAACACTCATTGGATGCATAATTCAATTTTTCATCGAAGAAGTACCCATGTTGCATACTTTTGATGGAATTTGCTACATGAAAATGAGAAATACATGAAAAACGTGATTGCAAACACGTTTTTTCATGTATTTCTCATTTTTCATGTAGCGGGGTTCATTGAAAGTATGCAACAATGGTACTCCTTGGATGAGGAATTAAATTTTGCATCCAACGAGTAATTCAACTCGAAATTGGAGTAAAACCTTAGGGAGATAAGTTGAAAATATGAGTTGAAATAGTAGTTTTATTATTTTATTACTTTTTAATATTTTTACTATTTTACTCCAAAATGGTGAATCATCCCCCATAGTTAACATCATTATCTTGAATCCTATTGGTTCTTATAAAGTTTATTTTTGTTGTACTTTTTTCTTAGGAGGCCCATTTTAGACCTCAAAATTCCCCTAATGAGGATCAAATAGCAGATTCTTAGGGAACAATATATAGCTTATTGTCTCGTTAAGAGGAGATCGAGTAGAAAGAGGTTGAACACTTGGAAGGATAGAAAAATGATAAGTCTAGGTTCTACTCAATAGCATAGTATCAGAAGAGACTAGTGATAATGTTTGTTTAGAAGAGGATGATGAAGGGGAAGCTTAACTTGTTGGTTCAGCCACGATGGCTTTATCTCAAAAGAAAAAGAGGAAAGGAGGCGATTTATTCAAGGCTTTAAAAAATTAATAAGGAGTTACTCAAGATGTATCCAGGAAATAACTTTATAGGTAGCCCATATTATCGTGGGTAATTAATTTTAGAACATAAAAAAATAAAAATAAACAAGGGTTATACTAGTCAAGAGGTTTACCAAGTATTCATGAACTGTAATATACACATTGGTGATCAAATGAAAGAGAAATAAGCAAGGAATTAATGTACGATAGCCACTCTCCCCGAATTATGTGCTCGTTGTATCACATATACAAGGTGGCCAACTTGGTTACCTATTACAAGCTTGCAACCTAGTGGTGTCTCCCAAAATATATTCGATGGTACGTGGGTGTCCATTCCTTCGTACTTTTGTCTAATGTGTCACCCTTAGATGAGAGAATCCCAAATATACTTATCATACATCAATATACTTCCATACGTGGGACGGGATATCACGCCTGGGTTGTAATGCAAACTGTTTGCGCCAGCTCCTACGCTTAATGATGCTGGAACACGTCTCTAGCCTAGACCTCTGAATTTTTCCGTTAAGTTCCAAATTCTCCTTAGGTTTATTGAGAATTTTTTTAAGTTGATATTGAAATTACGTCTCAGTTTTAAGGCCTTACCGATGTCACCTAAATCCCTAGAATGCAACTATATGAGAAAAAGACAGTTTTTTACTTCGATGAAAAGCTACACTAATTGGGAGAAAGAAGTTAACACAATCATTGCAGAAGTCAAGCAAATGTATGGAATGAAATTTTCACTATTTATTCAAGTGAAAGATCTAAAGAAAAATGAAAATTCCTTTCACTTTCTTAACCTTCACTAAATGCACTAGAAGTGGATTGAAATGAAACTTTTCATTTTTAAGGAAAAAAAGAAAGCAAAAAAATTTTGTAATTTTTTTTATGAGTACAACACAAAAAATGTAGGATGCACTTCAAACGTGAAAACTCATTTTGAGTATTAATGAAATCTCTCAAAATGCTACAAGATGCCAAGATCCAAATATCAAAGATAAATCCAAAATTTCTTCCTTAAAACAAGACACTCTTCATTATTTACAGAGATTGACACACAAAGAGAAAGTTTCAGTCAAAGACAAGCAATGTAATCTATGCTTGTTGACAGAAGAGAGAATCAAGTGCACACGGAGTTAACACTTGAGAACCCTAATCACATAAATCAACTGAAAGAACAAAACTCAACCAAACAAAAAGGTTTGAAATACATGACAAAGCTAACTCAATAGCGGGTCTGGAAACCAATGAAGCATGCATCCATTCAGATGACTTGAAACACCTAACAACCCTAGGATGTCAAGGATGCAAAAATCGAAAGAAAGAAGACCAAAGATAGAGAAATTGAGGCAACAATGTCGCTGAACAGAGAAGAACATGAGTTACTTGAAGAAAGAAGGAAGCTTGGAAGGACAAGAGACACTAGCAAGCAATAGAAGGAAACCCTAAACAAATCCACACAGACATCCTCATGCTTGGAAATCCTCATGCCTGTGAGGCTAAACTACATGCAGGAAGAGGAAAAGCACTTATGTGTTAATGCATTCAACACTGATCAATGCATCTATCAGAGAAAGAACAATTCCGATCAAGGAAAATGACAAAAAAATAAAGGGTTTTCTTAAAAGAAACCAGGCTTATCACTTCAATAGAGAGATGAATGACTGCAAGAAGTCACAAAATCCATAAACAAAGGGAGATGGACACTCGACAAAATATAAATGAAAAATTGAAAAATCAAAGAGTAGAGAAAGAGACTAAAGGCAATGAACCCCTAGTGGAGTTGCCAATTTGTTATGTAGGAAAATCCTCTCTATAGACAGAGATGATGCCTCTAGGAGTAGGATGGGTCTAGTAACAAAGGGAACAATCTAACACCTACTTTCATAGATCATAAATGAACAAAGATCATATGGAGATGGCCTACCTTGATCTAATGCTGCGATGTTTCTCCTTGCCTAAGTCATTTTGATCTTTTTCTCTTCTTAGCTAGATATCCATTGTCGCCAGCGCTTGGTTACCTGCACAAGTGATCAAACAACACAAAACGTGAAAGAAAAACATGCATATTACGTAAAAAATATATCTAGTTGATCAAGGAGTACTAGAAATCGTATCATGAATCATAAACAAGAATGGAAAGCAAGAATCAGTTGTATCAAATTAATATAAGAGTAGGAGTTATAACCTACACCTTGATGTTGAAGTTCTCCTTTGAACGGGTCTAGATCCAGGCATGTCTCCAAAGCATTTGTTCCAACTCGGTACGAAAAGGCCAAAGGTCTCAACTCTCCTTCAATGCCTATAGGAAAATATCTCTCTGTTATTCTTTTATGTCTGTTCTAGCTAGCAGACGTATGGGAGGATTTCCATTTTATAGTGATGGGAGAGGGGACATGGATCCACTTAAGGTGGGGAAATGACTTATCTCCTTGGGTGGTTCCTCTTTTGTAGGAACAAGAGGCCCAAAGGGGCAAGCTCAGCCATATCCTCATGAAAAAACAACCGTCTCTTTGCCCATGAAGCATCTATATCACGAAGCTTCATTTCTGTTTTAAAAAAGTGAGACAAATAAGGGTCACACTAATATACATGATTAACAGAGAGTTTGTTCTGCATACTGTAAGGTATGCAATGACATACTTGCATGATGTAAAAGAGACACGAGGAGAATTGTTGAGGACCTTCGGGATTCAGGAACAGGGAGTACGGGGACAGTGACAAAATGTTGTGTAGCACTAATGGTAACATCATATACAATTAAATACAAAAATTAATCTCAATGATAATCGGGCGAATGCAAAAAAGGTGTATGAGTTAATGTATGTTTGAGTGCATCGAAATCCTTTTAAGCAGTTTCATCTCATCCAAAATAGATGCCTATACTTTTATTTGGTTAATAAAATAATTATTTTAGGAAAAATGAAGACCACACATACATATGCATAACCAATCAAGAAAACTAGTTATCCATAACGTGCCACCATGTGTCTATATGTGTGTGTGTGTGTGTGTGTGTGTGTGTGCAGACATTACATTTCATCAATACAAAATAAAAATAATTAAAAAAGGAATCCTTCATTGTTGAGTGAGAGAAATAATAATCATTAAGAATCTATATTGTTAATTGAAGAAATAGTATACAAAGATGCCCCTTCTCAAATCAAATTCAACATCATATTCTTCATTTGAAATGGAAATGGAGGTGTAAATTGAGAGGCAGTAGGATGAAGAGGTATGCAATGATCAGATTGTGAGACAGAAGAGCTCCGAAGGAAAATTATTCGACGTGCCAGAAGTGGTGGCGTTGCATTTGGTGATAATAAAGATGTTGGTGGAGGAATTCAGATCTGAAAATCCCATTCCTCTGTTGTCTGTGTCCATTGAAATTTTATTAAAGATTGTAAAGTATTGCACATACCACATCCCTCCACGTCCATCGACATTTTAGAAAAGGTTGCCAAGCATTGTATGTACCACGTTGATCATCCCCTACATCCCTCAATACCAAAACATGATCTTGACCCATGGTATATGGAATTCGTGAAAGTGGATCATCCGATTCTGATGCAACTTGCAGTGGTTGCCCAACATCCATATATTGCTATTCTTGACTTTATATGTCGAACTATTGTAAATATACTTGCTACACAGAAAACACTCGAAAATGTGTGAGAGATGTTGAACCTTGAAAATGACCTTCCTCTTGAAGACGTGGAGGCTATCAAGAATGAAGCTCCTTGGCTTTTCGATGAGTAAATGACTATAATTAGCTTGCATTTCTTGTTCTGTAGAATGTTTTAGTATATAAAAATTTAGTATTTTGTAAGAGGCTACGAGCTTTATGTGTTTTAAAATGTGGTTTGAGGTAATTTATATTAATATGTTTGGTTATTAAATCATGAATATAATGGCATAATATTAGTAAAACTCGTAAAAGTTAAAGCTGGTGGTATTCTTTTTTTTTGTCTTTGCAGGTTTGCTTTCTCTATGTATGTATTAGTTTATATGAGTAGTAGTAATTATCACTAGCAGTTGCCCCAGAAGGTGCAAAGAGAGGCCGATAGGAGTATTATTTTTTAATTATTAATTTTAAGTAATTGTAGTTTTTCACATGAAAGAAGTGAATGATAGTTTGATTTTTTATTTAGTCAATGAAAATAAATGACCATTTGAAAGAAAATTTGAAAAGCCTGGAAAAATAACCAGTCTCTGGAGTTTGAGAAAACTCTGTGATTGGAACGAACCAATATAGTCTGAGATCCAAAACTGATTTAATATTTATGATAAGAATTCAGCAATAAGAAATAAAATTGTCCCTAGCAGTCCTGCAAATGATATGATTTTCATCCCAGAATATTGGTTGAAATTGGGACAAAACAGGGACAAATTATATAGGGTTCATGTTGAAGTTTCCCTTGATCAGTATGGCAGATATATAACAGTGAATTTGTGACCAAAGTTCCTATTCTCAGCTTGAGTAGTACGTATCCACAAAGAGCTTCTTGTCATGATAATTTTAGCTGGCATAGGTGGATCATTTCATATTAGTAGAAGAAATCCTGCAGGGGGTTAGTGCTCAAGAAGTAGCAATAAGCTAATACCACTATTCATTTAACAACTTGACAGCTGAATTAACAGCTAAATCAATTTAGCTAAATTATGATAAATTTTCTTACTATAAGAAAAAAGGATTTTTTCAATTTATAATATAATTTTAAATAACATAAACCAAAAAATTATAATAATAACGGCCTCATTACGAGGATGCGCCATGCACAAGGATGATGGAACCACGAGGCATGCATGGAGCTACTTGCATTCCATCCAACACATTAATGCACTTCAAACAATTTACAGATTCCAAGATTTTCTACACCATGTCACTGTTAGTTGTTAAAAGAAGGTTTTCCATCATGCAATATCTCTGAAAATTTAAAAAGTAGTAGAAAACCATGGAGAAACAATCAAGAATACACAATGTGGGGTAGTTGAAAAGGGACTTGCTACTGCAAGTTTCTATTTCTCTCAAACAAAGAAGGTTTTCCATCATACAATTGTTGAAACTCAAAAAGAAAGAAAGGGAAAATTATGATGACCAAGGAGAGATACACAGGTGCTTGAAGCAAGTTCTGAAACTCTTGTTTTTGTCTATCAGTTGTTCTGCCATCATCATGAATACAATTGTTGAAACTTAAAAAGAAACAAAGGGAAAATTATGATGATCAATACACAAATGCTTGAAGCAAGTTCTGAAACTCTCGTTTTTGTCTATCAGTTTTTCTACCATCATTTTGGATAGGTGTCTGTATGATTTGGATTTAAATCCTACATAACAGTGCCCAAACGAACATCATTCAATGGGACCTGAAAGCTTCTTGTGCAGCTGTATATAGGCTCTCTCTGGGTCCCTTCAAAAACATTATGAAGAGATCTGGCTCTTGTTATCCAAGGCACAGATGGATCAATGGTCCCATATTTGTAAACATACTACCCTCCATCTTCATACAATCTCCTGAATTTCTCTAGGGGCCTGTCCCTCACAGGATGAAGAGGCATCCCCTACATGAAAAACATGAGAAAACAATAAAACAAAAATACCCACATTAGAAAACAAATACTCAAATTAGAAAACAAAAGCAGAAACCCAAAGACAGGCCAATCTCAATACAACAAACTCTATTAAAAATAAAACATACATACTTGACATGGAAATGATCAACAATGTCCCCAGAGCCAAGATGGAGGGAAACAACATCACAGAAGGCCCTGTAGAGATGTTGCATTGTAGAGAAAACCTTCCCTTTCACTATTATGGTTGCACATTCACTATTTTAGAGCCAAACCATGAGTCTTTCAAGCTAATCGTAGAACCCACTTACCATGGTTTGAAAAATTAACATTTTATGCCAAGAGTTTACCCAAAGAATTCATAAACCCAATTAAATTACATTTTGTTAATAATGACAATGGGAGAATGAATCATATTATACTACATATAGGATGCAAGTTAGGACTGTATCAAAATTAAATAATAAGGATGTTTTAGTATGGTTTCTGAATAAAACTATTGCACAATTTACAGTTCAATCTAGAAACAAAGTTGTAGAGGCATACCAAGTAGTGACCTGCTAGAGCTTATAACTTCTAGTGCTAATATCCATTTTGAGCAAACTCACAGTTATTTTAAAGCTATTTCAGAAAGGAAAAGAATTGTGGGTTCAATTTTTGTAGAGATACTTATGATCACACAAAATAATTAAAAGAATAGAGTTGTAGGTGAGGAAATATTGCACAATCTACTTAATAATATTATTGCACAGGAAATAGAGCTGTAGTTGAGGAAATATTTCACAATTTTGCTTAATAATTAAAAGAATAGAGCTGTAGCTGAGGAAATATTGCAAAATTTACTTAATAATTAAAAGAATAGAGTTGTAGCTGATGAAATATTGCACAATTTTTCTTAATAAAACTATTGCACAATTTACAGTTCAATCTAGAAACAAAGTTGTAGAGGCATATGAAGTAGTGACCTGCTAGAGCTTATAATTTACAGCGCTGATATCCGTTTTGAGAAAACTCACAGTTATTGGAAAGCCATTTTAGAAAGGAAAAGAATTGTGGGTTCAATTTTTGTAGAGATACTTATGATCACAAAAAATAATTAAAAGAATAGAGCTGAGGAAATATTTCCAAGTGCAAAATTACTTTGCAAATATGAAGGGTATAGTTGCCACATTTGATCTAAGTGATAGAGCTTCAACCTAGTGGGATCACCTCCAAAAGGTAAAAAATATTAATAATCAACTAAAGGTTGTATGGAAGTAATTCAAGAAAAGGTTTTGTGCATTATAGGTTATGGGTACCCAATCAATATGGAGTGTATGTCAGGGAAAATTCTATTTCTATCAAGTCATAAATCACTTTGTCATGAACAATATGTCATACAAAGCAGCAATACGCTATTTATATTCACAGATCTATGAATATGCCAAATCTATTTGCAATTGAATGGAAAACATAACACTCTTTGATTTATTTTTTTGAACAGGAGACAACGTGTATGGAGTAATGCCAATTCATCATCATATGACCCTCAGATGTAGAAAGAAGAAACAAAATATGACAATTATGATGACAACATTTTCTCTTTTTTTTTAGATTGATATCCAAAACAGCAACTCAGGGAAATTTCCAAATGAATAGAGTTATGGTTTCATAGTTTGTGCCACGGCTTGGGATCAGAAAAAGGTAGGCTTACAGCTTCACATTTCCTTTAAAAATTTAACTCTATTCAATTTCTGGAAGAGATGAACATAAGAAAGGAGGGTAGGAAAAGGTTCAGAATCAGAGCTTATTGCTGCTGGCAGATGACTCCCTAAGATGTGATCACTAAATTTACAATTTTCTTGAGAATTTTTTGGAGCAACCAGAATTACAAATATTCCTTGGAATAAAATACAAAGGAATTTTCAATTGAGAACACAAAACAGGAATTTTAGGCTCACAATTCAGGCTGTAAAACATACCTACAAACATTGCAAAGCCAAGATGCAGATATGAAAAAATTCAAAAAAATCGCTGAATTGTTTTTTCAAATGGTTTGATGACAAGCATATAGACATGTATTTTATGTTAACTTTCATGAAATTCTACAACTGTTTGAAAGAACAATCTAAAAGTAATGGCAACTCCAAACTGAAACTAAAAATTTCTTTCCCCAATTGATACCTTTGCAGTTTTACCAAAACATTTGCAGTTTGGACAAGTTCCAATGTGCTTTAGAATGTTGCATTTTATGGGCTCATACTTAGTTTTGATTATGTGTCTCTTGAGGGAAAGCTAGGCTAGTTTTTACTTCGTTTGTTACAATTGGGTTCCACATAACTAAAATACAAGAGCACACACCTACACCAATGGAGATTTTTAAATGAATAAACAGTAAAACAACAATGGACAGGAGTAAAGTCTTAGCACTTCAAAATAAAGATGACAAGAATAAAGTCTTAATGCTTTTATATTTCAACAAAGAAGGTAGATAAACCTACTGCAAGTTTCATTGGAAACCTACATGTGGGTTGAATTTTTTGCTTGATGAGGAAGCTGTGATCGTGGGAGGTAGCAGTCACAGCCATGCTATCAAAGACCTAAATGATGCCATAGCTTCAAGAAAATACCTAGAATGGAAGCTCTATATCCAGACTATGAATCCAGCAGATGAGGACAAGTTTGACTTCGATCCTCTTGAGGATACTAAAATTTGGCCTATAGTGGGTGTCTATAGAAAAGACAAATACTCATTTATATTGAAATGGTTAAGGGCTAATTTGTGTTTTTTGTGTAGCCTGTGGGCCGGTTGGTTTTGATTCTTGAACAAGAACATTGATGTTCCTAGAATATACTATACCAACAAAAAAATGTTTTAGGTTCCAATGTTTGCATATGGAGACACACAACACCACTGTCTTGGCCCAAATTACATGCAGATCCCTATGAATGCACCCAAATGTAGATGAAAAGAATAAAGTCTTAGCGCTTCTATATTTCAACAAAGAAGGTAGAGAAACCTACTGCAAGTTTCATTGGAAACCTACATGTGGGTTGAAGTTTTTGCTTGACAAGGAAGCTGTGATCGTGGGAGGTAGAAATCACGGCCACGCTACCAAAGATCTAACTGATGACATAGCTTCAAGAAATTACCCAGAATGGAAGCTCTATATCCAAACTATGAATCCAGCACATGAGGACAAGTTTGACTTCGATCCTCTCGAGGATACTAAAATTTGGCCTATAGTGGGTGTCTACAGAAAAGACAAATACTCATTTATATTGAAATGGTTAAGGGCTAATTTGTGTTTTTTGTGCAGCCTGTGGGCTGGTTGGTGTTGATTCTTGAACAAGAAAATTGACAACTTCTTCAATGAGAATGAATTGTTGGCATTCAATCCTGGTGCCATTGTTCCTAGAATATACCAACGAAAAAATGTTTCAGGTTCAAATGTTTGCATATGGAGACACACAGCACCACTGGTTGGCCCAAATTACATGCAGATCCCTCTGAACGCACCCAAATTTTCTAATTTATTAAAACCATCGGGATTGTTTCAAGAACTTTGTGCACAGAGATGAGGAAGTATATCATGATCACTCACCCTATACCACTTATTCTTATTGCCATCACACTCTTTTGCAATTCACAAGGACATAATAGTTAATAGTATTCTAGTTTAGACTATGTTCAATTGTATAAACAACAATGCCACTTTGCTCTAGATGCCTACCCAGCTAAACCAAATCTATGAAACCCACCCAGAGTAGCTGATTTCCCATTAAATCATTACGGTTAATGTTGCAAGTGTAAATCCAAAACGTTCATACTTGCAATCCTCCTGGATGCTACAAACCACATACTCATACTTGCTATCAAAGCCATACCCAATTTTTCACTACAAAGCAAGAAGATCCATTGGGCGGGACATCAGAGTCATTGGAAAAGAATAAAAGGCCTTCTGGAAAGCGAGAAGCGGTCAAAAAATATAGAGAGAAGAAAAAAGCTCAGTGAATAATTATTTAGAAACCGTGGCTAAAAACACGGCTACAAACTGTTGATAGTTTCAGTTAAGACATACCTGTCCTTCTTTGATCGAAAAATTGAATGTGGCTGAGCAGAAGCATGTGCTATCCAGTTGCAGGTGGAAGGAAAATTGGAATTTGGAAGTGGAGAAAAAACTAGAAGAAAACATAAACAGTAGCCATTATTTGTGAAGTTGTTTGTCGTGGAAGTCGAAATACGAGGGGAATAGTAATGAGAGAACTACCCACTCCTTCCATTACCGACGATCTGGTTTTCTGAGAGAATGGCAGGTGGAATTTTGCAGTTATTTACGACAACAAGGACCACCAAAATCACGCCGGTGAAATTGATGCCATTACAAAGCTGGACATATGCTGGGAAATCCTTAAGAGAAAGGCATCTACCGCTGAAGTAAGAGAAAGAAAGGCCATTAAGTGATACAGGTTCTCCATCCTTGTATGAACAAAATCAAAACCAAGCAGTCACCACCGTCTTTTTCTTTCCTGAGCTATGAATTTCTTTCCTGCGCCGAAATGATATTCAAATAAAAAGGAAGAAAGCCTAAAGAACCACACATTACCACTTCTCAAACCTGATGGGTTGGAATTGGAAAAATGGTCTTGTTTGCCGGTTCCAAACCAGTCTTGCCACTTGTATACATATTAATTTGGAATTAGAAAATTTCCCTTGTTTTCCGGTTCCGAACCAGTATTGCTACCTGTATACATATTAATTTGGAATTGGAAAACTGCCCTTATTTGCTGGTTCCAAACCAGTCTTGCCATCTGTATACATATTAATTTGGAATTGGAAAACTACAGTTTCTTTCCAGTTCCGAACGAGTCTTGCCACCTGTATACATATTAATTGAATTACGTCGCCATTCCCCGAGCACTGCCCTTAGCGTAGCCCACAAAAGAAGTAACAAGTGTCATTTTTTAAATGAGTAACAGGTGTCTTGTCCAGAGAAGATGTGTTCACGAAAAAAAATTGGTCTCTTTCAAAAGAGAAGGCCTATCAGCCTAATTAATATGGAGTAATTTTGTATGCAACAATAATCACATTCATATTGTTTTTAGAATGATACGTAGGTAAATGCACTTCAATTTGATTAGAAATATTCTTAAAAAATTTATTTATGTAACTTTTTTGAATCTTAGCTATATTTTAAAGAGTTAACTTTCCATGTTTATTGGCAGTTTTGGTTGCAAGAGTCAGAGATATGATGTGCATGTTGTTGAATTTGATTGTAGAAATAGCTTTTGAATTTTTTTGTTGGATAGAATAAAATTCTCTTTGAAGTACTCTCCTCATTGAATAAAACTAGATTCCACTACTATTTGTAATTTTTGTAGAGAGATCACAAAAGTATTCAATCGATATTGGTTGGTTAAAAAAAAAAAAAAAAATGAAATCTTTTTTATGGCTGATTAGATTACATAATATTGTTCATTTTATTGTTGTTGCAACGCTCTACAGCCCAGTATAGGGTAGGTGTGTAGATGTAATGTAAGAAAGTTTGTGAACATTTTGTAATATCAGTTTACTTGTAATCAATATATTTGTAATAATTATCTCTACCTTTTAACCCAAAGTTATATTTACGAACACTAAAAAAGATATGGTAAATATGTAAAAATATAAATAAACTAGAGGTATGGTAAATAAATAAAACCTATACTGGAGAGTTATGGTAAAAAATTAAAACCCATTTTTATATTTGCTCCATAAACCTCGTTATATATTTAAGAGAACTCAAAAAAGAAGTTTTATTTAGGTGAAGCCTATGGGCCAGATACTATGGAACAAATTATTATTAATACCATGGGCCAAATACCATGGAAAAAAATATTATTAATACCATAGGCTAAATACCATGGGTCAAATACCATATTTAAATAAATAAATATTAATGAAGAATAAATAGGTATGGTAAATAAATAAAAATATAAATAAAGGAGAGGTATGATAAATAAATGAAGAGAGGATGAATGAAGAGAGAGGAGGATGAGAGGAGTGAGAGAGGTAAAGAAGGGTAAGAGAGGGAGAGGGATACATAAATGTGGAGGTGGGAGAGAGAGAAGGAGAGAGGGAATGATAAGGAGAGAGAGAGAGAGAGAGAGAGAGAGAGAGAGAAGGGGGGAGAGAGATAGGAGAGAAAGGGGGGGGGGGGTGGAAGGATGAGAGAAGGAGGAGAGAGGGAGGGATATATAGATGGACTTGGAGAGGGGAGGGGGGCAGGGGTGACAGAGTTGGAGGGGGGGAGGAAGAAATACATAGAGAGTGAGAAGTGGAGAGAGAGGGAGTGACAAGCGAGATATGGAGATATTTTGTGTATGTTTAGGGGTGAGATAAAGAGACATAGAAGGAGTGATGGAGACAAGGGGGGAGAGAGAGAGCAGGAATGGGGGGATGGAGGGAGGAGGGAGATGAAGGGAGAGAGAGGTAGGAAAAGAGAGAGGAAGACAATGACCGGGGAAGAGAGAGAGAGAGAGAGAGAGAGAGAGAGAGAGAGAGATGGGGGAAGAGAGAGGGAGGTAGGAGAGAAAGTGAGAGAGAGGAAGGAAAAGAGAGGGGACTTGAAAGAGAGGAGGAGAGAGGGAATGATACAGAGATGGAGTTGGAGGGGGATATAGGGAGGGATAGGGAGATGGAGCTAGATGGGGAGAGAGGGAGGGAAGAAGAAAGGCATAGAGTGAGTAGTGTAGAGAGAGAGGGAGTGACAAGGGAGATATGGAGAGAGAGTGTGTATGTTATAGGGTGAGATAAAGAGACAAACAAGGAGAGATAGAGAGAAGGGGGGAGAGAAGGAGAGAGAGAGAGGCATTTAGTAACAATGTTGGAAGGTGAAGAGAGAGAGAGAGAGAGAGAGAGAGAGAGAGAGAGAGAGAGAGAAGTGAGGTAGGGAAAAAGAGATGGATATGGAAGGGGAAAGAAATGGAGGTAAGAATAAAGACATATAGAGTGAAAGGTGGAGAGAGAGATGGACTGATAATGAATATGGAAAGATATGGAGAGAGGATAGTATGAGGAAAGAGATATAGAAGTGGGGGAGAGGGAGGGAAGGGGAAGAGAGAGAGAGGGGGGAGAGGAGGAGGGAATGATAGATAGATATATTAGAGAAAGAGAGTGTATATTTTGCGGTTGATATAGAGATAGAAAGAAAGATAGAGATATAGATGTAGGGTGAAGAGAAAGAAGAGATAGATGGAGACAAGGAGGGAGGGACAAAGAGATTGATAGATATGGAGTGAGAGAGAATGTGTGTTTGGAAAAGTGAGATAAAGTGACAAAGAAAGAGAGATGGAGGGAAATATACATATAGATGTTGGGCGGAGAGAGGGAAGAAGATTTATTTCACTAGATGCATTGATTTTAGTTTAAATGGTGATTTCTAATTCTATTTGATTTCTTGCACTAGATGCATTTATATTAGTGTAGATTTTGATTCCTAATGATATTTGATTACTTGCACTATAGTCATTGGTTTCAATGTAGATGATTTATACTCCCATTTGATTGCTTGCACTAAATGCATTGATTTCAGTGTACATGGTGATTTCTAATCCTATTAGATTGCTTGCACTAGATACATTAATTTCAATGTAGATGTTGATTTATAATTTTATTTGATTACTTGCACTAGATGCATTAATTTTGATGTAGATGATTTCTAATCCTATTTTATTTCTTGCACTAAATTCATTGATTTCATTGTAGATGGTGATTTCTAATCATATTTGATTGCTTGCACTATATGTATTGATTTTAGTAGATCTTGGTTTCTAATCCTATTTTCTTACTTGCACTAGATGAATTGATTTCAGTGTAGATGTTGATTTCTAATCCTATTTTATTACTTGCATTAAATGCATTGATTTCAATGTAGACATTGTTTTGTAATATTATTTGATTTCTTGCATTAGATGCATTGATTTCAGTGTATATGTTGATTTTTGATTGGACGTAATTGGATGTATTATCGTACATTAATTTTAAAGACATTGGATTAATAGTATGCATTGATTTCAGTGTAAGCATACAAAATTATTGAAAATGTACATTTATTTTTGTGTTATAGTAATTAAACCTATTGGATAGCAAGAGAGACAAGGTATGATGTTTACCACAACAACTCTAGCTAAATATTTAAATGGTTTACTACAACTGTGTATGATGTTTACCACAGCAACTCGAGCTAAATATCTAAATTGTTTACGAGTCCAACTGTCCTTTTCATAAAGATGAGAAAACTACTACTAATAGTTTGAGATACTATTTGTAATTGACTACATTGTTATTATTCACATTTTCTATCATTCAATATTCTTACATTTTCAATTTGCATTCAAAATTTTTATTTCATCATTTTTCATCATTAAAGTTATTTTACAATATTTATCATCTCAACAAAGTGAGGTAACTAAGTAAATTCAAAATTAAAATGAATCCATAAATCTCATACATATTTAGAATATTTAAAATGGTTATATTAATATTAGATGTATTTACATATTATTGATAAATTTAATCATATGTTTGTCATATTAGCGATAGAACTTTTTCACTGAAAAAAGAGGTTTGCAACTCAAGAGATTTGATCCATCTTGGTGCGTGATAGACACAGAGTTAAGATGGATCTAGGCTGATTTAGATAATCTCAGTGCTAATTGTGATTTTTTTTAGAGGATGTTTTTTAAAGTGAAATTCAGGTAGGTTTTCTTTTTCTTTATTAAATAGTGTTAAATTTTCCTTGAGTTACAATTTCATGAATTTGAGTGACAAAAAAAAAATAGTTTAAAACTAACTAAAATGTTTATTTATATGAACTTTCTACATTTTTAAGTGTTAGATCATCATTTATTTACTAAAATTTATAAAATAAATTTTTTTTATAAATAAAATTTCAAAATTATAATTCATTCACATCAATATTATAATTATAGACATTTTCACCACCTAATAAAACTATTTGGAAAAAACAAAAAAAAATCTACAAAACATAATGTTTCACTACAATTAGAAAAAACACTCACTTCCCCACACAGAAATTAATTTCATATAATTTGGATAACAAATCCCTTTTCACATCACGTTTGGATTTTCATATAATTTGGATAACAAATCCCTTTTCACATCACGTTTGGAAATTGAGCCTTTCAGGTTAACTTCGATATTTTTTCTGATCCTATTGAAGACGTTTGGATTTTCATATAATTTGGATAACAAATCCCTTTTCACATCACGTTTGGAAATTGAGCCTTTCAGGTTAACTTCGATATTTTTTCTGATCCTATTGAAGAAAAGGTGAGGAGGGTTTCGTGCTGCGTAGTTGGCCAGTGACCAATCTTATTTTAAAGTAAAATTTAGTATTGGTTTTGCAGAAAACCATTATGATGAACCCTCTGTTGTTATGTTAAGGTGAGTTTCATTCATTTCAAGTAACTGATTCCAATCTATTTTCGCTTAGTAGTAAATGGTTGAAGTTTTAGTTATCATATTATTTTCTATTGAAAATTGTTTTATCCTATGGTTTTTCGTCTATGAAAGGTAATCTTCATCAAATATTTTGAGTATGAGAAAACTTTTATATTTTTTGAGTACGGAAAAACTTTTATATGAAATGCTTCATAGTGGTATCGAAGTGTGGCTTCAAATAAAGATTTTAAAATAAAGATTTTAATGTGATTTCAAGGTAAATTCTTGTAATTATTTTATAGCCAAAAGTGATTACTTTATCATGGAATGGATAAATTTGTGAGTATGTATATTTAGAAAGGGCGATGATATAATTAACTAATTGTTTAATTGTTTCATGTTTTAAACTAGTGTTCATTAGAACTCGCTTGTTATTAGAACTTGCTTGGAAAAATTTCGCAAGTAAGTATTTTTTTTGCCTGCAATATTAATCAGATTTATATTCTTTGTAAAATGATATGTAGATAAATGCATTTACGTTTAATTAGAAATTTAAAAGAAAAAAATTTATGTAATTTTTTTGAATCTTAGTTATTTTTAACGAGTTAAATTTCCATGTTTATTGGTAGTTTTGGTTACAAGAGTCAGAGATCTGATGTGCATGTTGTTGAATTTGATTGTAGAACTTTTATGGGATAGATTTTCTATACCATTTGTGAAATAGATTTTAAATTTATTCGTTGGATAAAATAAAATTTTAGTGGATACGATTTTTGGCCCATAAATAATTGAAGTACTCTACTCATTGAATAAAGGCAGATTCCATTACTATTTGTAATTTATCACTAAAGTATTCAATCCAGATTCGTTGGTTAAAAAAAGCCAAAAAATGATATCGTTTTCGGGTTTGATTAGATTTCATAATATAGTTTTCTTTATTGTTTATATGCTAATTGTGATGTTTTTTTAGAGTGAAATTCACATAGGTTTTCTACTTATTTAATAAATGGTGTTAAATTTTCTTTGAGTTCAAATGTCATGAATTTGAGTGGTAGGAAAAAAATTAGTTTAAAGCTCACTAAAATGTTCATTTATATAAACTTTATATCTTTTGTAAGCATTATGTTATTATTTATTTACTAACATTACAAAATAAATTTCATTTTTTTAAATAAAATGTCAAAATTACAATCTATTCACATCACTATTACAATTAGGAGCATTTTCACTACCTAATTAAATGAATTAAACATTACCATTATTGAAATTCACACTTAAAAAACAAAAAATCCATAGAACATAATATTTCGACACAGAACCAAAAAAACACCCACTTCCCCACACCGAAATTAATTACATATAATTTGGATAACAAAGCCCTTTTCATATTCGAAGTTTGGAGAAAAGGTGACTAGGGTTTCCTGCAGCGTAGTTGCCCACATTGGTAAATATGGATTGGTAAATATCTATCCAGAAATCCATATTATTATCGATATTATTATGATGATTGTCTCATTACTTGTGAGTGCCACGTGAGCCTTGCGTCCAGGTTAATTTGAGTTGTAAAAAAATTGTCCCAAATGTCTTTTTAAGGTAAATTTTAGTACTGGTTTTGCAGGGAATCAATATAATGAAGCCCTACGTCGTTGTTATGATAAGGTGAATTCAATCATTTTAATTAACTAATTTCAATCCACTGTCTCTTATGGGAGTTTTAAATGGTTGGAATTTTAGTTCTCTACATTATTTTGTAAGAATACATTAGGAATTAATTCTTATTTTTCCTTCTACACTCACCTAATAGATCGAAAGGAGGTTGAATTTTTTTAGGATTGTCAAAATAATTTTATTTTCAATTAATATATACTTATTTCTACATTATATTTGGTGATTTGTGTATCACACAAGGTTGATTATAGTGGAACATGCTTACATTATCATAAGGTATTGTGTATTTTGCAGAGAAGTTTTGTTTAACTTTACAATAGAATTTCCATTTTTTCATAATGGATAAATTAATGTCCTTTTATTATTGAATACTTGCTTACAATGTATTAACATTTATTTATTGTCCCAAAATATGTATTCTTTGATAAGATTTGGGCACTAGTAAATACATGTTTGATGTTAAAAATTATGTTGTATACTAAGCTCTTCTATTCTGATTTTTGGAGCTATATTGTTAATGTGTTTCATCAAGTGCTCAAGCCAAAGAACCTCTTCTCCAATCTTGATAGTAGACTCAAAATTTGTGACTTTGGTTTAGCAAGAGTTACCTTCAATGACACTTATATAAAAATCTTCTGCATTGTATGGGCTTGTAAATGTTTTTCACCACCTACTTACGTTAACCATTATCAGACCTATTTGAATTTACACTTCACTTGAGGTAATGTGCTAGATGTGTTTGAATATACAACTTTTTGGTTTGTAGGATTATGTTGCTACATGATGGTACCATGCTGTGAGTTATGTTGCTCATTTTTCTCGAATATATTGTTTTGATTTTTGTATATTAAGTTCGAATTTTCATCCATATTTAAGTTTTTTAAATGCTAATAATTTTAATTGTTTATATTTGTTCATAAGAACTTTATTTCAGTGTTCTTCATGCTTGGTTTCCATGCTATCTGTCATATTTTTGTGCTTAGGTGAATATCTTATTAATAGGGAAACTTTAACTATTCTGATAAAAGTTTATTACCTTGTGTTATGATGTTTTCTACGTAAGGTTATCATAATTACTATGGTAAAATCAAAATTTGGTATAAATATGACAAAGCTAGCAGTATCATTCATATTGTCTTGTTAGTTATCACATAATTGATCTTCTTATCATAACACATAACTTATTCATCAAGGGCAGGATTTTTTTGAGGAAATGGACCAAGAATAGCAAGAGCCCATCATAGGGTTTCCTTGGGATAGAAAAATTTTCGCGTGAAAGAATAAACAAAAGTGACATTTTATACAACTTTTCTTGAGAGTAAAAAAAAAGGTCTTACTGGATGTATCTAGTCCATGAAGTTAGATTCCTTTGCAAGTCATATTCAATAATGTTTGTAATTAGGTGAATGACCTAATAATAGGCAAACATTAATGGATATGATGGAAGTTTATTACCTTGAAGTGCTTGTTACGATGTTTTATACATATATATTTATCAAAATTACCATGGTAAAAATAAAATATCGTATAAATATGGAAAAGATACCAATATAATTTGCACTTTGTTGTTATTTGTCAAATAATTGATCTGTTGCCATGAAACACAACTTATTCATCAAGGGAAACAAATTTATGAGGAAATGAAACAAAAATAACAAGATAAATGCAAAGGATTTGCTTGGGATACATAGAGTTGGATACAGATTTTTATCCAACTTTCCTTGAGAGTCAAACACTTTCTAAGGTGATCTATCTAGTACATGAAGTTAGAATCCTTTGCAAGTCAAATTCGATATTAATCTATCCCTCTCAATATTCCTATTTTAGTTGGATTTTTTTCATATAATTGTTATCTTCCACCTTACAATCAATCAAGAACATTCAGAATTGTTAGGAACGGGTTCTATGAATCATGGTTGTTGAATTACTAATGTTAGTATTATAATTGTGTTTAAATTTTAACTTTGTTTTATTATATGAAAAATCTTGTCTTTAAGGTTGTCTTTAAATTAAATTAAATATTACAGGTCTTAGATTTTGGTACACTAGTCATCTTTCCTTTAGTTACTTGAGTGTCTATGAATAGACGGAAATGGGAATTGCATTAGATACACTTTGTAGACAAGTCCATGGAGCGAAGAAAGATAATTTCATCAGGATTCATATGCAAAAAGTATTTTTTCCTCTTTGTTGTGTCAAAATACCACTTGCAGTGATGTAGCCATATATGGGACACATTCTTGCAGTTGTTAGACAATTTTTCCTCTTTTTTCTGTTAGCATACCACTTTTAGTGATATGGCCATATATGGGACACATTCTTAAATCATGTTTGGAAATACCATTTAATATATTTTGAAGCAGAGAAATGTGAAGGATGAATGGTTCACACTTTTTTTTCTTCTTTGGCTCGTCAATCCCTCATTAATTTTATCCAATCAAAAGAAATAAAGAGGTTGCATTAGCAAACAACCTTTCCAATTGAGAATTGCCACTGGAGCCTTGGGTGCAGATAAATTTGAGTTGTAAATTTTTTTTCCCAAATCTTATTTGAAGGTTAAGGTGAATTTCAATCATTTCAAGTAACTGATTCCAATCCATTGTCTCTTAGGGTAGTAATAAATGGTTGGATTTTTAGTTCCATACATTATCCTGTAAAAATACATTAAGAATTAATTCTTATTTTTCCTTCCACACCCACATGATAGATCGAAAGGAAGTTGAATCCTTTCAGGATTGTGAAATTATTTTATTTTCAATTAGTATATACATATTTCTACATTATATTTGGTGAGATTATGTTTTGTTACTTCTTATGTATGGTACAAGGTTGATTATAGTGGCACATGTTTACAGTATCATAATTCATGAACTTTTGCATGTATTGTGGGTTTTGCAGAGAAGTTTAGTTTAACTTTGCAATAGAATTTCCAATTTTTTGTAATGGATAAATTAATGTCCTTTTATTGTTGAATACATCCTTACATTGTATTAAAATTTATTTATTGTTCCAAAATATATATTCTTTCACATAAGTTTTGGGCACTAGTTAATACATGTTTGATGTTAAAAATTATGTTGTATATTGAGAACTTCTATTCTGATTTTTGGATCTATATTGTTAACGTGTTTCATCCAGTTCTCAAGCCAAAGAGCCTCTTCTCCAATATGGATAGCAAGCTCAAAATTTGTGACTTTGGTTTAGCAAGAGTTTCCTTTAATGAAACTTATATAACAATATTCTGCATTGTATGGGCTTGTAAATTTTTTTTTTATTGATAGTTCATAATTGAATAATTTTTTTTTAAGAAATTTATTTTAGATCAGACCTGTTTGAATTTATGCTTAACTTGAGGTAATGTGCTATATGTGTTTGAATATACAACTTTTTCCTTTGTAGGATTATGTTTCTACATGATGGTACTAGGCTCTGAGTTATGTTGTTCATTTTTATCAAAGATATTGTTTTGATTTTTGTATTCTGAGTTCGCATTTTCATTCATATTTAAGTTTTTTAAATGGTAATAATTTGAATTGTTCATATTTTTCATAGGAAACTTCATTTCAGTCCTCTTCATGCTTGGTTTCCATGCTATCTGTCATATTTTTGTGCTTAGGTGATTAACCTATTAATAGGGGAACTTTAATTGTTCTGATGGAAGTTTATTACCTTGTGTTATGATGTTTTCTACATAAGGTTATCATAATTACTATGGTAAAATAAAAATTTGGTATAAATATGGCAAAGCTAGCAATATCATTCATATTGTGTTGTTATTTGTCACATATTGTGTTTTTAGTTGTCACATAATTGATATTCTTATCATAAAACAAAACTTATTCATCAAGGCCAGCAAATTTTTGAGGAAATGAACCAAACCATAGCATGATTTCCTTGGGACAGAAAAATTTTAAATCCTTTAATATGTTAGCATACCACTTGTATTGATATGGCCATATATGGGACACATTCTTACATCCTATTGGGAAATACCATTTAATATATTTTGATGCAGGGAAATGTGCAAGATGAATGGCTCACACTTTGTTTGCTTCTTCGGCTCTTCAATCCCTCGTGAAATTTATTCAATCACAAGTAATAAAGAGGTTGCATTAGAAAATAAAATTTCTAATTGGCTAAATGTAGCAATTCTATTACTACATCTACATTATGGAAATTACGAATGAGTAATATATCTTTGCTTCATTCCTTACCAATGGTACAATTTTAAATCCAAACCATTTTCCATGAGCCAATTTTATGTCATATCATTGATCATAATCATGTGCATGTTAGAACCAATTTAATATAAAGTAAGATTAAATATTTTCCTTAATGATGACCAACATGCCATAATAGAAAGGATGCTTAGCTAGCCTTGATAGGAATTTCTAAGTGTGGAACGGTATTAATCATCATAACTCTATTTTTCTCTGCAAAAGAAGTCATGTTTGAAACAAGACATCATTTGAGAGATAAGTTTTGTTCCATATTTCCCTACCTTCAATGCCACAAACACAATTGCATTAATCTCTATATCAATCATGTACAATTACCATGAACATTGTAGGAGACAAATAGTTGTGCAAAGAAAGTTTCTTGGAATTGACATTTCATTCAAGTCAAACTAAGTTTCTCCGAACAAAACATTGCAAAAAAAATAAAACACCACTTTAGCACAAAATTTTAAATTTTATATCTAATTTTTTTTTATGAAGGCAGTTTCTAAATAGAACATACTCCAATTTAGCTATATGTAAACTAAGCATAAAGTACTAGCTAATATGTAGCACTTGTTTAATATAGACATTGAAATATTTTACTTTTAGTAATATATTGTTTTTATTAATGTATTTTTGTTTTAAATATCAAATTTAAATTGAACATAAAATAATTTGTGTATAATCGAAAAAAAAATAAAAATATTATTTCTACTCCCAAGTGGCCTCCTTGAAATCAAAGTGCTTCCACTGCTCTTTAACTTGGGTGATGGCTCATTTTCGCAACAATATTTCTCTTTAATTGAGAATGCACTGGGGTTCTACTAGGAACTCGCCTTCTGGTTCGACCTACAATAGGTAACATACAATTTAGTTAAGCAATTATAAATTCCAATTATGCTGTAATGACAACTATTAGTTACCTATACATTTTCCCATTGAATCACATGTATAGGGTCGTATATGTATCACTTTGAAAGTGAGACATGAAACACGTTGTGGAATTTTATGTCGCTCAGTAAGGCCAACTAACAAGCCACAATTCCTACTTGATCAAAAATTTGGAAAGGTCCACAGTAGAGAGGTTCGAGGTTCGCACAGGAAGTCCACTGTAGAGTACTCCACTTAGGCTTAATTCGCACGTACACATAATCCCCACCATTGAATTCTCAACATGTCCATTTCTTATCAACATAAGTTTTCTGTAGATATTGTGCCGCCTTTAGATTCTGTCAAATATTATTTACCTCGCATTCCATTTCTTCTAACATTTCTGGCCCCAAAATTAATTTATTCTCAGAGCTGCTCCAATTTATAGGGATTCGACACCTTCTCCTATATAGAGCCTTGAACGAGCTCATATTTAATGATTCGTGGTAACCAATGTTGTAGGAAAATTCGAGCAGATGTAGATATACTTCCCATCTTCCAGGTTGTTACATAACGTACATCCGAAGCATATCCTTTAAAAATTGATTCACTCATTCGATCTATCATCCATATATGGATGGTACCTTATACAGAATTGTATTTGAGTCCCAAATCTGGTGAATAAATATTTCCAGAATGCCGAAGTGAATTTCACGCCGCGATCAGAAATCACCATTTTCAGTATTTCGTACAGCCTAAAAATCTCCTTCAGGAAAATTTCGACAATATGTACAACTTTGAAGTTTGACTATACTGGAATGAAGTGGGCAGAATTACTAAGTTTATCTACAAAAACCATAACGGATTCATTGTGTATTTTAATTTTAGGTAGTCTCGTGCCAAAGTTGAGAGTAATTACCTCCCATTTCCATTATGGGACTGCGATTGGATGTAGTAAACTTGTCGTATGTTGATGTCCATTCTTTACCTACTGGCATTCCATGCATCTCAGCGGATACTCAACTATGTCCTTACGCATTCCAAGCCAAAATAAAATCTTCCTTATGGCTGAGAGCATCTTGTAGTATCCAAGAGGAGCAACATAGGGCCTTCGATGAAAATCATCCAAGAGCATTTTCTTGACCGAATTTTGATTAGGAATATACACTCTTCCTCAGAAATTTAATAGTTGATCTTTATCTATCAGAAAATTAGTTTTCTTTCCTAGCCTCACATCCTGTTGCCCTTGCCGATTTAAAAATTGATATTTAGGATATTTTAGTGCTGCTTATTTTATCAATTTCTGAAAATAAAATTCAATCTGATTGATCTGTAGTTCATATATGCAGTGCATCTTTCTACTTAGCGCATCTGCGACATAGTTTTACTTGCCTTTGATGTGTTGGATTTCAGACTCGAACTCACTTAGAAAATAGTTCCATATTTCTTGCCTCACATTTAGGGTAGTCTGTTAAAAGTAGCTAGTTAGGCTACTATGATATGTTTTAAAAATAAATCCCACCCCTCTCGTAACATGTAGTGCCTCCAGAATTTTAATATATGAATTAAAACATTCAATTCTAGATTGTAGGATGAATATATTTTTTAAAATGATCTTTCAATTTCCTATACTTGTACGAAATCACCTTACCTTGCTGAGTCATAACTGCTCCCAAACCTTCTTGACATGTGTCAGTAAAAATAAAAAATTATTTGTTTGGATCTGCAATCTTTAAAACTAGTGTTGTTGTTAGTAAATCGTTTAATTTCTCGAAGCTCTACTGAAAATTAACTCTCCACCAAATAATCATTCCCTTTTTCTATAAGGAAGTGATTGGGTATGTGAATCACGAGAATCCCTCTATAAACCGTCATTAATAACTTGCCATCCCCATAAATGATCTTATATCTGCTACGCGTCGAGGTACTAGCCATTCCATGATGGTTCGTATCTTTTCCAATCAACCGATATCCCTTCTGCTGATATAACATGGCCCAAATATTAGATCTAGTCCTTAAAGAAGTCATATTTGCTAAATTTGACATACAATTGTTGATCACACAATACTTGTAATACTCCGTGAAAATTATACTTATGTTCTTCTTTGATTTTTTAGTAGATCAATATATCATCTATAAAAATCAGTACAAATTTATCAAGATACAGATGAAATATATCGTGCATTAGGATCATAAACGTAGCAGGTGCATTGGTTAACCCAAATGACAACACTATAAACTCATAGTGTCCATAGAGAGTTCGAAACACTGTTTTACAAAAATCCTCATCTTTGACTCAGAATCTCTGATGATACCTGGTCTTGAGATAAATATTAGAGAAAAAATATCCCATTTCACTTGATCAAACATGTCATCAATTTGCGGTAGCAGATATTTACTTTTTACCGTCATCTTATTGAGTTGACGGTAATCAATGCACATGTGCAGTGTACCTCCTTTTTCCTAACATATAACACTAGTTCTCCCCAAGGAGACACATTAGGTCATATGTAATCCTTTTCCAGCAATTCTTGAAGCTGCATTTTAAGCTCGGTTAGCTCAGGTGTGCTCATTTGGTATGGAGTCCTGGATACTGGTGTAGACCCAGGAATGGCTCGATGGTAAAATAGAGATCCTGTTTAGGGCCTAGTCCCAGTATGTTTTCTAAGAACATCCACAAATTCATGAACCACTGGTATGTTTTCCAGTGCAACAAATTTCTCTTTTTTGTTGGAGTATCCAACCTGTACTGCATATAGTCAGCAACCCTTCCTCATGATCTTACCAAATTATGTAGCAATAATAGGGTATAACTTCACTGGTCTTTTAATTCCTTCTAGTTCACAATGAACCCCATTTTCTGCCAAGTAGTTAATGATCTTGGCTTTACAGTCAACTATTGACCAGTCCTTCTCTAACCAATCCATGCCTAATAGCAGATTATATAACCCAAGGGGTAATACATTCAGCTCAACATTAATTTGTACTTTTCCTATATCTATAAGGCAGGTTGGTACATGTACAGTTACCTTCCTTTTGGTCCCCTTGGCTAGATGTACTAACCATGGGCTTTTGAATTTCTGCGTTTTTAAACCACACTTTCTACCACTTCAGGACTAACATAACTTAAATTAGCTCCAAGATCTACCAGAATGGATATTTTTCATTTGAATACCTTACCTTCCAATTCTACCATAGAAGGTTGATAGTTCGCTTGGAGATCCTCCAAAGTTGCGTTGATTCAGGGCAGGTTTGTGGTCATGTCTCCCATAGTTGATGCTTCATGAAATTTAGCCACATGTTCAAACTTACGACGAGGAAAATTTATGTAATAATGCGACTCCCCACATCCCCAACAATGCAGCAATGGTTTCACTGCTTGGCTATTTTTTGGTTTACTTGAGGCTTCGTGGAGCTTAGTATCCATCTGCCATTTAGGTCTTTGTTGCCCTTTGCCTAGTTTCTTTCTCGTTGTAACATTTTTTATGCTTATGGAATCAACAGATTTGGTATGTCTAGATGCAGAGAAATTTTTTTGTCATTTTTTTGGGGGCCAATTCTTCCCATTGTCTTTTTTCATTGACCGCTGATAACACATGCGAGATTTCTTTATTGTCCTATCCATTGTTTCAAGTCTATCAAACTCAATTCGCTCCTTTATATACTTCGGAAACCAACTGAGGAACCTATGTACCTTAGCTTTCTCCTCATGAAGGTACAGTACATATCTTAGTAAATAAGTTAGCTTTGTAATATATTCTTCCATCGTCATTTGCCCCAAATACAAATCATGGAACTCCTTGGATTTTTCATCATAAAAAAGTTATGTTAGATACTTACATTTGAAGTGTCGTTGAAATTCTTCCCATCTTATATTATTCTCTTTGATCCCATGCACTGCTATAACCTCCTCCCACCACAGGGTGGCTTTTTCCCATAACTGGTAAATAGGTAATCTAGCTTGAAGGTTTTTGTTTCACTCATAGACTTGGAAGTATTTAACCATTTCTATCACCCAGGCTTCCGTCACTTCTTTCGCTTCACCATCAAAGTATGGATCTTTGATTTTATTAAATTCCCCTTGCATTTCCAGCTTCTACTTCTTATTCCTTTCAAAATTGACTATTGTGCCTGATTCCTCCCCATAGTCAATCCTGGCCCTCTTCTGAGTATGAATACCTTCAAAATTCTCAATCTCTCAGCTCTGCATTCGTGTGTATCTCCAACCAATCCTCAACCCTTTCTCTTATACTTTTTCATTGAAAACATCAATGACCGTGATTAAATCTCTTATTAACAACTGATATTAAAAGACTGCTTGATCCGTATCACTTAGAAAATTTCATTGCATGTGTTTCATTAATTCACTTTAATTTTTCTAATTCCCTATGTTAGACTTAGGGTTTGTAGAAATTATACAAATAATATGTATATCAATGGATTCAATCCGATCATGCGATATGATAAAGAAATATTTTGAATCCTTCTACAAATCAATTGCGGAAAATAAACATGATCACCAATCACAAGTAAACAAAGAAAAAAATCAAACCACAACATAGATATTTTCCCTGGGAAATCTTGCTGCTCAAAACCTCTCTATCTTCTATTGTATATTCACCAAGGAATCATGAAACAATTACAATTCACTCTTCTGACAAGAGTCTCCTGCACTCTCACAACTGTCTCACACTGACCTGGACAAAATTGACCAACACTTAGCCAATTTCCTGTCTCTAATCAGCTTGCCTTGCTTGTGCAATTCATGTGGAATGCAATCTATATTCTTTAGGAAATTCAGTCTTCCAAAATTGCACAATGCTCATGGGAAATCCTATGGTTGTCTTACTGCATCTGGGAAGACTACTAATGATAAAACTGATAGTTAACATCCCTTTAACCTTTGTCTCAATTGGGTCTATACTTAGGGTTTGTAGAAATTATAAAAATAATATGTATATCAATGGATTCAATCCAATCATGCGATATGATAAAGCAAGATAATGAATCCTTCTACAAATGAATTGCGGAAAATAAACATGATCGCCAATCACAACAAGTAAAGAAAGAAGAAAATCACACCACAACACAGATATTTTCCCTGGGAAAGCTTGCTGCTCAAAACCCCTCTATCTTCTATTGTATATTCACCAAGGAATCATGAAACAATTACAATGTACTCTTCTCACAAGAGTCTCCTGCACTCTCACAACTGTCTCACACTAACCCAGACAAAATTGACCAACACTTAGCCAATTTCCAGCCTCTAATCAGCCTGCCTTGCTTATGCAATTCATGTGGAATGCAATATGTATTCTTTAGGAAATTCAGCCTTCCAAAATTGCACAATGCTCATGGGAAATCCTATGGTTGTCTTGTTGCATGTGGGTAGAATACTAATCATAAAACTGATAGTTAACATCCCTTTAACCTTCGTCTCAGTTGGGTCTATACTTAGGGTTTGTAGAAATTATAAAAATAATATGTATATCAATGGATTCAATCCAATCATGCGATATGATAAAGCAAGATACTGAATCCTTCTAAAAATCAATTGCGGAAAATAAGCATGATCGCCAATCAAAACAAGTAAAGAAAGAAGAAAGTCACACCACAACACAGATATTTTCCCTGGGAAAGCTTGCTGCTCAAAACCCCTCTATCTTCTATTGTATATTCACCAAGGAATCATGAAACAATTACAATGTACTCTTCTCACAAGAGTCTCCTGCACTCTCACAACTATCTCACACTGACCCAGACAAAATCAACCAACACTTAGCCAATTTCCTTCCTCTAATTAGCCTGCCTTGCTTGTGCAATTCATGTGGAATTCAATCCCTATTCTTTAGTAAATTAAGCCTTCCAAAATTGCAAAATTCTCATGGGAAATCCTATGGTTGTCTTACTTCATGCGGGAAACGTACTAAAGATACAACTAATAGTTAACATCCCTTCAACCTTTGTCTCAATTGGGTCTCCACTGGAATAGGCATGCATGTATCCATTAACAGTAAATCATCAGTTGCATGGAAGATCACTCCATGTGAATTAAATCTGATTTAGTTCACTTGATCTCTCACTACTACAACAGACAGGTACAATTATTTCAACTGACTTTAACTCAATTAATTGAGTTTGCTAATTTCTCATGCATTAAACTAATGCACTAACTACAACTCGAAATCCATAACTAACAGAATCACTCTGCATGCCTCACCAACCTCCCTCAACTCGAAATTCATGAGCTAACTGATTTTATCACACTCAGTTAACTATTACAAGTGATTATGAGATAAGATTACATTTTATTGTCCAATTTAATTAAGGGGTAATTAAATTACCAACACATTTCTTATTGACTTTTCAACACTTCCTCTCAACAAGAAAGGGATTATATCCCACGCCAATCCTCCCTCTATGGTATTCGAATATGACCCCAGCAAGAGCCTTCGTCAGAATATCTACATCCTGATCTTCCGTGGGAATGTAATGAAGTAACATAATGTGCCTTTGAACACAATCTTGATAGGCTATGCTTGAAAGGTGATAAGCCTCTAAAAATATAAGTCAGAGGGAGATGAATTTTTAATATCGTAATGATATATCATGGCATGATAAAAAAAAAAAAAAAAAGAATTTGGAAAAGAAATTCCATATAGCAAGACTCTTTAAATGTCTTTTTGTAATGTAAATTCTTGGATACTCTTATTTAAAGTTCAAATGTTGATTGAATCTGATATGACATCTATTAATTGGTTGACACATTGATGTTCTGTTTTGAAAACTCATCCATATATGATGTGATTTAATTCATGATTGAGCTACTTCACTCATAATTGCCACAAAACATATTTTATTTGGTTGAGATATTTATCCCATGATATGTAACAGCATGAATGAACTAATGATGTTTTGGATTAGTATCGACGAGCACATTTGGATGCTACCTTAATATAATATTTTCTACAATATCTTGGATGAGAGGTCCATAGCATGACTAAGGTCGAATATAATTCTACTAGCAAGGCTAGCTCTGAGGGATGATGTAGAAGCTCCTTAGAGAGTTGATTGAGTATGATCTGGATAAGACATGTATAAACGATGACGATAAATAATCCCAAATAATTATAGTTGGGAATATGCTTTCTCCATTTAGTGAGGCAGTTGTTAGAAACAAGAGGATTCTTGTGGTTAACAACTCCCTCAAAGGGAGGATGATTATAGTATCCATGCGCATTTGACATCCTCATGAGAGGGAGGACGGTTTTGATATCTTGTTTTTATTGGTATCTTACTTCAATCTACATAATGATGTAAGTTCTAACATAACACTTGATTTGGTGTCCTATATGTACAAAAATCAACAGATACCAGATGCGAGAAGCGTTGATCAAGGACATTGATACAACTCTTCCCCCTCTCTGTTTGAGCTCCCGGAAAGAGGAACTGTGATAGGGGACTACTGGGGTTGAGGGAACTCTGGAAAATAGGGTCGAAGAATATGCTCCCCTCTATGTCACCTATGGAATTTCTGTGATCATTTTCCGTTTTGACAAGTCGATTATCTCCTCCACATGTTGTTCTATGCAGTACACCCTAGCTGGCATCATACACAAGAGCTAGGCCAACTTCTCGGGAACCCTGCTCCTTAATTTTCCAACACGTTGAGAGTGTACTTGCGGTGTACAACCCAAGAATATTATGATGTAGATGTTCTACCACATGGCTATTTAGGGTCATCGATGGTAATATCAGTAGGAAATAGGATGGGTTGGAATAACCCTATGTGATTCCAAGTTACGAGTGAGCTCCCCGATGTGAAATAACCCTATGTGATTCCGGGTTGAGAGCGAGCTCCCCGATGTGAAACCAGGGTCAAGATGTTCTCCCCTGTGTGGATGGGTATCCTATTTTCTATATTTGGGGTTGTAGAGGTATAAATCCCCCATGATATTCTGGGATATGCACTCCTCGAGATGTGCTTCCTGTTGATATGATCTATGTTGATGATATTTCGGGTAGTAGCCCGATGGAAAAAATTACAGAATGATAGCCTGAAGAATGAATGGTAGTATTCCAATCTCACCTCTAGTGAAAAATTCTTCTTCTAGATCTGGGAATGTTCAGCCTATAAGCATAAAAAATCAAGAGACAAATCGAAATAAGCATGAAGAGTACATTGATGATTTATAAAAAGAAAGGTTCACAACATGATGACTACATGAAAGAGATGTTCAGTGATGACTCATGATTATGCATGAATATCAGAATGACATATTGATCGATGAACAAATATTAGCAGATTGAGTTGAGCCATGATGTCTCCATGATGTAGAGTACTAAAAGTTGATATTGCAAAGTGGAATTATTCCTAGTTGATAGGGAGTGTTAATTTTTTCAACTAGATTCAAATTCCACTATGGAAAAATCAGATGATTAAGATAATAATTTAATTAGATCCTTCTTTAGAGTGCATAAAAATTGAATTATAGATCAACCAAATCAGTTAAGAAGAATTTAAGTTACGAATTAATTTAATATTTTATGGGTTGAATTAACCACATGTTGATCTGGTCAAAGCCCCAAGTAGTCACTCACAAAGTTATAATTAGAGGCGATCTCAAGCTCATTTTCACACATTCTATCATGAGATCTTCTCCATGCTATTTTCATTTTTGGTCACATTTTCGATTTCTTGGCTCACACAGGTACGTCTGAAGGAGCTCACACAGTGGCAGACAGTGGACCATAGTCAGAGTCTGGTGCACATTCGATATCGGGTTCTATTGAAGCAAAGCCGCAGGCAAGTAAGGCCCTAGTAGTGGCCATATTGAATTAGAACTGCATGAAGGATATGTTGCGCCCACGGTTAAGGTGCCAAATATGTTGGCACAACATGTTAAGGGTGTGATCAAAGCCCTAAGGTCAGATCAGGTTGTTCTATAGTTGAGCGGTGGGCACAGGTTGTTGTGGTAGAAACTTAGAGCCCTAGAGTCATGGGTTGAGTGTGTTAAGGCCACGACTCAGAGAGTTATTGTGAGAATCTAATTTTTTTCACCTTTAGTTGAGTGTGTATCTCTTCCAGACATGAGTTGTTCAGTCTCAGTTGCGTATGAGCGTCATTGGTAGTCTCCTTGATTCATTTCTATGACTTCAGATTTTAGATCACTTGGTGATATTTTAGATCCATGTTTTGGTACTATAGATCTGTAGATATGTACATGAAATATGTTTGTTTCCGCTACAGATCTATCTTTAGTCCTCATTCAATATCAGACATATTCATCAATTTGCTACAACTATTGTAAGTGCATTTCAGTTCTCAGATTCAGTTTTGTTCATGCAGAAGTATGGGTATAGTGTTAGTGCTTGTATGCTATTTTTTTTCCTGGATTGTAAAGTTATGTACTCATGGATCATTGTACTCTTGTTGTTGAATCATTCAATTAAGATATAAGAAGAATAATTTCCAAGGTATTTCATCGTAGTGGGTTTGAAGAATGTTGAATAAGTGGTAGAAAGTCTAGATTCGATGAAAGTTAGAAACTATCAAGGAATTAAACTTTCTAATCCAAATGAGGCCCAAGATAATGTTTAGCACAAGTATCACCTTCTATTTATCATTAAAGGGGCCCCTTGCTATCCCAAATGTCATCTCTAATGATAACAATATACATCCTTTAGAAGTAATTCATAATGATATGGTGCAAGGTGACATAGGGGTTACATATCTTATTATTCAAGGAAAAATCATACACAGAAAGGACTAAAAGGAATTGGTTTTTAAAACAGAGATCCAACTAAAGCTCGATCTAATGGGCCTTTAGAGGAGTTGATTAATATGAGTGATGGTTTGGAGATGACCATAGAGCATCTGTTAATAGAAAATGATGTTGTAGATATAGGGAATGGATCTAAGGTTGTAGAAGCGAACATTGCTAATGGGAATATTGGTGAAGGAGATAGTTTGAATTTTTATAATCGGACTTGGGAAATATCGGGAGTATTATCCTCTTTAGTCTTGACTCTGAAAAATAAAGGTGAGAATAAGGATGATTTATTGTGTATCATTGAGACTCGGATTTTGTATGTTTTGAACTCAAGGTTTAAATTGGATTCTCATAATAAAAAACAAGGTGAAGGTGGTTTCTTATTGAAAATGGAAACAAGAAAATCCCGATTTAATTTTCCCTTTAATTCAATTAGGAGAAAATTGTAATTCTGCATCAAAAGACAACAAGAATGTGTTAACTACGTTCGAAAGACTTAGTTGGATCAACTAATTTGAGTTGAGGGGCTAACTTGATTCATGTCGAGTGTTTCCTAAATTGTAGGAGGCTATTTTGAGTTTAATTTGAGTTGTAATAATTTAATTCAGTTAAACTGAGTTAAAGTAAGTTAAACTAGTTCCAACTATTGGAGGAACTAGTGGGAGTTCTAATAGTGGGGTGTGTACTTAGAAATCAACCATTTAACTAATAAATTAACCATAATTAGCTCATGTATGCATGGAATACGAGTTGCAAATTTGAGATTAGATTTCAAGTGAAGTGTAGTATCAATTATATAACTAGCTGAACTGATAGGTGGTGCATGTAGTTAGAGAAAGACCTATAGGGATTGCACAGTTTTGGATGATGAATTTCCTAATTAATAGGGGGATAATTCCTAAGGAAACAAGGCAAGGAAATAGGAGCTTGGAAGGCAACATAATTTGCTAAGTATTGGCTAGATTCAAATTCTGAGGTAGTGAGATACATTATACTTATGGAGAGATAATTTAGTCTTGAAAAATCATTGTATTTCTTCTCTATTTTATTATTAATTCAATACAGATAGGAAGGGGTTTTGAGCAGTGTATTTCCCCTAGATATATCCTCATGTTATGTTTGTTAATTGATTCATTTCGTATGTTTTTTATATTGCTTCTCAATCGTGAATTTCTTTCCATAGATGAGTAGAGTGGATTCAAGTCTATTTATTTAGTAAATTACATCAGCAGTTTGAATATACTAGGAATTTCTACATGGTATCAACGCGATATTGACAATAGAGGAGAGAATTCAAAGTTATCTTTGCAAGAGGAATGTGGTTGCAGATCTATTCTTTAGAGCTAGTAGGATGGCGTTATATGGTCCAAGGCTCGAGTATGCCCTTGAGGGTAGCTCAAATTAAATTTCTTGGAAGGAACGCATGGAAGAAGTCAGAGAATATAATGGGATGAAAGAGTTCATTGATAATGATGTCTTAAAACCAGCACTAGCTGATATGCAATATCTAGAATATTGGAATAAGAGCTTAGAAAAGGCAAGGAGGATCATATTGGAGGGAGTAGGAGAACGAAAATCCATATGAAATGTGGTACACATTGATAGAATTGTTCCATAACAGTAGTGACCACGGGAGGATGGTTTAGAATATCAAAATGTCGAAGGGAAACACAATACGACAGAACCTAGGCAGGTTCATACAATGTCGTGATGAACTTGGGAGTGTTGGTGTGATGGTTGTAGAATATTATATGGTAAAAATATCACTTCTAGGCCTTCCCAAGAGCTGACACAACTACCAAGATTCAGTCAGTGGGAGGGAGAAGGTACCGAAGTGGGAAAGATTATGTTGAAATTTGGTATAAGAAGAGTTCAAGCAGAACACCAGAGATGAAACCTCATCCAAGGTTGAGGATGTTGAGAACTATGCCTTGACTGTAAAGGAAAAAATTAGCGAAAGGGAAGAAATCCCAATCCAAAGGACATTCTGGTCAGGTAGAAAAGAAGAAGGACTTGTAGAAGATTAAAATTTTTCACTTTCATGAGCTAGGACACTATGCCATGAATATTTTAGATAGGAAGCCCTAAAGAGGAGTAGCAGGTCAAGCTTTAGCTTCCCAATTTGAGTTGGATTTCACCCTCATTGCATGCATGGTGACATTCATGATGGGTAGTGCATGGAATCTCCATAGTGGAGCCATATGACGAGAAACAATGACGTTTTTATCCACTTGGAGGAGAAGGACTTAGAGATGCACATCAAGAAGGGAGATGATGGAACGTATAACATGAACGACACCAGTACAATTACTTTTCCAAGGGAGTCTAGTTCTACTCTCACATTGAAGAATGTCATGTATGTTCTGGGTCTAAAGAAGAATTTAGTTTCGGCTGCTATATTGGAATACCATGGATGCAATTTGATATTTAGAAAAGGAAAGGCCTTCCTTCAACACATCACCACGGGAAAATTGAAGGATATTGAGGTTCAGGTGAAGAACCTATACAAAATGGATGTAGAATACTCTATTTCTTTGAGCATTATAGTAGAGAAGGTGGAGAGCTGAGATATTGGTGAATTATGTTATAGGAGACTTGGCCATTTACACCATGGATATTTGAAGATCATGCATCATATTTCTATAGGAATTCCCAAGGGTGCACTAGAGAAATGACATACATGCAAAGGGTGTCAATTATGGAAGTACATCAAATCCACCTTTCATGATAAGGACAATAGAGCGCAATAAGTCCTTGAAATATTTCACTTGGATGTGTGTGGACATTTCTCGACATCCTCCTCGACCAAGCACATGTATTATGTTATATTTGTAGATGATTCATCACGTAAGTGTTGGATTTTCTTCATGCAAAAGAAATACCACACATTCTCCAAATTTTATGAATTTAAAGCACTTGTTGAGAAAGACACTCACAAGAATGTGAAGTCTCTCAGGAGTGATAGCGGTGGAGAATATGTGTCGAATGAGTTTAAAAAATTTTGTGCAAAGTAAGGAATTCGATGGGATTTAATATTACCCCATAAACCACAATAGAATGGGGTGGATTGGAGGAAGAACATAAGTATTGTTGGAGCTTCACGAGTGATGTTGCATGATCCGGGCCTACCGTTGAACTTGTGAGTTGAATCATGAAACCTAGTGGTATATGTGTAGAAAAGGAGTCTTCATTGGATTCTTGGGTTGAGTACACCAAAATAATATTTTCCAGGGAAGAAACTAGATCCGTGACACCTCAGGATCTTTGGTTCATCAATTTATTGTTATGTTTCCAAGGATGTAAGGAAAATTCTAGATCCGAAAGCTGAGTTGGTCATATTTGTGGAGTACAGTGATACACCTTACAAATATCAGGTGTACCTTCCATCTCACAGGACAAAAAGTATTTGATGAGATGTGAATTTCTATGCAGATAAGGCCATGAGATGTTCCCTTGAGAGGGAGTTCACGTTGCATGCACTTTCATGGGCACTTTTAGGCTTCTTGGTACAAGCACCCTGTTATTAGTACATTAGGATCGACAACTATTTCACTGGGTTTGGCTTCACTAAAAGTAAAGAATTGAAAACCTTTACCATATTGTTATTGAAGATAAATTGTTTACTATAGTATTATACGTTGATGATTTCATTTTGACTAGTGATGAGAAGTTGATGAAATCCTGCAAAGAGGATCTTGTAAGAGAATTTGAGTTGAAGGACATGGGAATCATGCAATATTTCCTCAATTTGAAAGTATGGCAAGGAGATGGGTAATTGTTTGCCTCTCAGGTAAGTATGAAAATGTGATACAGAATAATTTACACATGGAGAGTAGCAAACCCATGGACACTCCTTTAGCAGGAAGTTTGAGAAATGAGGATGCCACTTCAGGTGAAGAGGCAAAGGCCACTATCCACAAGAAGCTTGTGGGTTCACTCATGTATTTGGTGAACACATGTATAATAGTTACAAATATTAGAGGAACTAGTGGGAGGTATATTAGTGGGATGTGTACTCAATGATAAAATAGTTAACTTATAAATCATCCATAATTAACTCATGCATTCATGAAATACGAGTTACCGAGTTGAGATTGGAGTTCAAGGGTAGTGTGCTATCAATTGTATAGTTATATGAGCTGTATAGGTGGTGCATAAAGTCAAATAAGGACCTATAAGGATTTCATAATTTTTTATGAGGAATGTCCTAACTAATAGTGGTATAATTCCCAAGGAAACTGTACAAGGAAATAGGAGCTTAGAAGGAAGAAAATTGACTAATTATTGGCTAGAGTCATCTTGCATTAGGGGAATTTTGAGGTCTAAAATGGGCCTCCTAAGAAAAATGTACAACCAAAATAAAATTTATAAGAACCAATAAGATTCAAGATGATGATGTCAACCATGGGGGATGATTCACCATTTTTGGAGTAAAAGGGTAAAAATATTAAAAAATAAGAAAATAAGAAAAATGTTTTTTCAAAACATATTTTCAACTTATCCCCCTAAGGTTTTACTCAAATTTTGAGTCGGAGTACTTGTTTGATGCAAAATTTACTTCCTCATCCAAGGAGTACCCATGTTGCATTCTTTCGACGAACCCTACTACATGAAAAATGAGAAATACATGAAAAGTCGTGATTGCAATCACATTTTTCATGTATTTCTCATTTTTTGTGTAGCACGGTCCATCATGTATGCAACATCGGTACCCTTTGTATGAGGAGTCAAATTTTGCAAGCAACAACTGTTTCCCCTCAAAATTTGAGTAAACCCATAAGGAGATAAGTTTAAAATACTAGTTGAAAAAATAGTTTTTATTTTTTTCCTCTAAAATTTGATGATGTAATATAATGTTGTTTTATTATTTCCACTAGTATTTTATGATTTCATTATGAGGCCCATTTTAGACCTCAAAAATCCCATAATGTGAGGCAGTGAGATAGATTATACTTATACATAGATTATTCAGTCTCGAACAAGCATTCTATTTCCTCTCTATTTCCTGATTAATGAAATACAGATAGGAAGGGGATTTTAGCATTGGCTTTCCCCTAGATATATCCTCATGTTAGGAGTGTTAATTAATTCATGTCGCATGTATTTTATATTTCTTCTCAATCATAAATTTCTTTCCGCAGATGAGTAGAGTAGATTCAAGTCTATTATTTTAGTAAATTACATTAGCAGTTTGAATCTACAAGGAATTTCTACATTTCTGTTAGTCTTATTTGTCTAGTGGGTATTTTATAACTTTACTCTCTTATGTTGAAGCTAACAGCTTGGGGGTCGTTTCTTAAAATTTAAAACCCTATGATTTTGAAATAATTCATATGGAAGGGCTTTATCGAACCTCCATTCCTATGAGAATTAGGGGTAGGGGTCCAAAGAAAAAATATATGGTCTACTTTGGCAAGTCAAATATGTACTCCTAGCCCTTTTTTAGGGCCCTTAGAGCATATTTTATTTCTCCAAAGTTTACCTAATGAGATCTTGTCCCTGAATGTCAAGGGATGATCAAGGGCTCAGAATTATGCTAAAAAATACAAGTTCTCATAATGACGTAAAACCTGAACGACCACGTAGTTCTCATCGTTCTGAATTTGGCACAACTCGTTTCGCATTAAATGGACTCTGTATGCTCCCAGAAATGAGTTATCTTCACTTTTCTAAACATCCAAAAAAAGGATGAGAGGGAGCCCAGTCAGCAATCCATACTTATGACATGGCATGTTGAATAGGCAGGTAAATTTTGGTCAAGTTTCCACCAGAGAATCACATTCTTCCTGATCTAAAAGGACTGTATTAGTTTTTTTGTGCTAAGTGTCTTTTCAGTTTATAAACATGTACATACTTGTCTCATTAGTTTGCTTAGGTATTGAGGATTTTAACCATGAATTGTACATGATTTTATTGATTTAGAAGCATGAAATAAGTACAAGTAATAGATAAATAAGTCACCACATAGCATTTACATATTAGGCATGATGACACAGTTCACCCCTCCTGGGCTACATCTATTGGTCCAACTCCCAATGGCATGTCCATCTTTCATTATGCTCAAAATTTTGCAAATACATATAGTTACAGGCCTCTAATGGTTGTTTTTTATTCACCAATGGCTCAAGAATGCTCTAATTAGCTAAGAATGACTCTTCATTCACCTGTAATGGGCGAAAATTGAGTCTCCTACTCATTTTCCCAGTTACACCTAGAAAAAATCCACTAAATGTGGAGGACTCCAATTAACTGGAGTCAAAATAGCCAACTTCGCCCAAATTTAGGTGCCCTCCATAATTCCCGCCAGAAATAACCAAAAAATTTAAGGTTAGCGGTTGGGTGGCCACATGCCAACCCAATCCATAGCTTATAAATAACGTTGTCGGTGGAACGAAGGCATAAACCACGGGATAAGGTTTTAAACTTTGGGTTAAAATATATGTTTAGCGGAGACCGCAACGAAACACTAATTGTGACCATTGCATGTGACACATCACAAGCTGTTGGTGGATGTTTATCTTTCAGAGGTTACAGTTTAACGTTAACGTTGCAAGATTTTATGTGACCGCTGGCGAGTTGGGACAGCCGCTGTTCCCCAACCCACAATGTGAATTCCATTAACCTTTAACAATAAGTCGATGCCTATGATATTGAAGTAACAATGTGAAGAGCGTGTGGTTAAGTTGTGCGCATGGTATATCGTAGATTGCGGGGTTGAGCCTGGCGAACCTCTACCAAAAATTTTAATATGCCATTTGGGGGACACGTGGTGGCCTCAGGGTTGGCCATGTGTCACCCCCTGATTGGCCCTTCAACCAAAACATACAACCCATCCAACAAATAAAATTGTGTCGCTTCTCCTTCATTGATTGGCCCATAGAAAAGGAATATTCCTTTTTGCTCACTATACATCCAACATGCTAACTAGGCATCCCAGTCAACCCTGTCGTAAATTTTACCTGTTTGGGATTTCGATCAGAACGCGATATCTCCCTCATACGACATAGGTTTTTCGAATTGTTTCCAGTGCCAGAATCAAGAAGACGAGATATATGCAACCATATTGGTTTCAACCCCATCCCATAACTTTCAATTTTGACCAAAATTTATGAACTCCTGATCACTCCTCCCCATTGGGAAGCTCATCCCACAACTTAGGATTTTTGATGCAATATCCTCTCAAATGATGCACAACGGTTCTATTCACCACCTTGGCTTCTCCATTAGTTTGTGGATGAAAAGGAGTACTCTTTTTCAAATTTGTGTCCATCATACTCCATAGATTTAACCAAAAATTCCCAATGAAACTAGAATCCCTGTCACTAACAATAGAAGTTGCCAATAAAAAATGAACCCAAACATGTTGAAAATAAAGTTCAACAGTTTGTTCAACATTAATGGTTTTCTTACATGGCATAAGTATACACATTTTACTGAATCTATCCACAACTAGATAAAGATAATCATGTTGTTTTCTTGACATAGGTAGACCTCCAACAAAGTATATGGACACACTCTCCCATGGCCTTGATGGTACCGGTAGTAGTGTGTAAAACCCAAGCTTCCTATTACTAGGATTACTTGTTTCACACATAGAACAACCTCTTATAAAACGTGACACACTATCTATCATGCGGGGCCAATAACAATACCTCTATAGATGTGCCACTATTTTTCTTATGCCAAAGTGTCCAGCAAATATAAATGAATGATCTTCTCTCATGACACTTAGCCTCTCTCCTTGTGGTATACAAAACTTGCCCAAATGAAACAACAAATTTTTATGCATTTGATAATATTTTTCTTCAACTTGATTCCCTTCACTCAAACTAGCATACACATCTTGAAAATCAACATCATTTGTATATTGTTCTATGTAACTCTCATATACAATAGAATCATTTTTTAGTAACGTAGATGCACTAATGATTGGTCTTGAAAGCATATCAGCAAATTTATTGAAAATAACTTTCTTGTACCTTATAACCAAGTGAAACTGCTGAAGAAATCCCATCCACTTGAAATGTCTATATTTTTGCAATTTTGTTTGCGACTGCAAGTACTATAATAGTTGGTGATCGGTATGCACAATAGTCTCTTTACCCATCAAGTAGTGTTTCCACTTATTGAAACATTGTACCAATGCATATATTTCTTTGTCATATGTAGGATAATTTTTCACAGCACCATTAAATTTTTCAGAATGAAATGTGATAGGCTTACCATGCTACAAAAGTACTGTGCCCATGGCATAATCACTAACATCAGTTTGAATATCGAATGGTTGTCTCAAATTTGGTAACGCAAGGACTGAAGCTGAACTGATCTTGTCTTTTAAAGCTTCGAAAGCATGTTGTTTTTTTCCTCCCCATTGGAAGCCTTTCTTCACACTTATCACTGCATGCATAGAAGCTACACTAGTATAAAAGTTAGCAATAAGCTTTCTCTAATACTGAACTGGACCTAAGAAACTTCTTACCTCGGTTACTGTTTTTGGTGTGGGTCAATTCACAATGTTTTCCACTTTAGAAGGATCAATTCTCAACTCTCCTCCTCCTACAATATGTCCCAAATAAACCAAAGAAGTCTTTCAAAACTCACACTTTTACATCTTAGGAAACAATTTCTCTTTCTTCAAAATATCAAGCACTCTATTCACATGTGAGACAGGCTCTTCTCTTGTTTTGTTGAAAATCAATATGTCATCTAAGTACACAATCACAAAGTCATCAAGGAATGGATGCAAAACACTATCCATAACATGCATGAAATTTTTTGGTGCATTACACAAACCAAATGGCATAACTAACCACTCAAAGAGTCCTTTTTTGGTTTTTAATGCATTTTTCCACATGACACTTTCTCCAATTCTTACTTGATGATATCCAATTCGTAAATATAACTTAGTGAAAAAAATTTCTTCTTTCAACTGATCAATAAAATCATCTATCCTTGGGAGTGGGTAACGACTCTTTACCGTAATATTGTTCAAAGCTATGAAGTCTACACACATGCGCCATGTCCCGTCTTTCTTTGGTATCAGGACTATGGGTAAACCGCATGGCGAGGTGCTTGGCCTTATGATTCATTTTTCCAACATCTCTTTGATTTTCCTCTTTATTTCATCATTCTCCATTATTGACATGTGATACATACCGATATTTGGAAGAGGAAAATCTTCCTACAATTAAATGTTATGTTGAATCTCTCTTTTTGGATGTAATCATGTTGGCTCATGAAACATCTCATGATGTGCATTAACTAAATCATATAAATATGATTTCAAATTAGGATCACATCCCTCAAATGATTCATGTTTAACATCAGCTTTAGGGTTAATCATAAGAAGAACAAAATTCTTACTTGAATTCACCAGCCTCTTTACCTGTCTAGCATTTACCATAGCAATGTTTGTCTTCTTGCGATGTGCTCTTACAATGTACTCCTTGCCATATTTGAATAAATGATATTTGTTCTCATGGAAATGGAAGATCACTTTCATGTCATACAAGTAAGGACTCCCCAACATAATACTTGTTATGTCAAGCGGAACCACATCTAATTCAACTGTGTCAACAAAATTTGCAATGATTGCAAACCACAATATGCATTTCTTTGAAACTTGTAAATTTGTATCCTTACAAATCCAACCCAATGGATATGGTTTTGGATATTTATGGTCTCAAGGTTAAGTTTCTTGACCAAGTCGTCAAAGATTAAGTTTGCTTGTGACCCACTGTCAAACAATGTGTCAATCTTGGTATGTTTGGATATGACCCTCACATGAAACATTTCAATTCTTTCTTCCTCATTTGGAGCATGTATGTGAAAGTTTTACATACTAGTATTGGGTTTAGTTTAAATTACTTTTCACTTCATGTTCTTCAATCCCATGGATATAATCTTAGATTTATCACCTGAATCATCTCTTAAATCATGTTGAGTTGTAGTTGCAGTTTTTTATTTCCCTTTGTTATTGTATTTCTTGGGCCTCATTTCAAGATGTAATTTCCAACAATGAGTTTCATCATGGAATTATTTTGAATAATTTTTACAAACCACTTTTTCTCCCTCTTTCTTAATAGATGCATTATTTTTTCTTTTACCTTTTGAGGTCTTCTCTCTTTTTTTTTACCCTTAAAATTTTTCTTTCAACCCTCTTCAGATATTTTCTTCCCTCTAGCTTCTAGATGTGTGGCCTGAACCCATACCTCATCTAGACTGGTGGGGTTAAACATGAGAATTATATTTTTTAGGTAGCTATGTAAGCCTCCTATGTACTCGAGCAAAGTATCTTGGCTCTGCAAATCTACCCCTAATAAGAGAGCTCTTCTCCTAAATTCTTGGGTGAATTCTTACACATTGTGTCCCTTTAATTGCCTAAAGTTTTGCCAGTTCATTAAGGATTTATTCATATGAGCTAATGGACAAAACTGTTGTTTTATAGTAGTAATGAAATCAGTCCGTGAAATAATAATCTTACCATGATTCTTGATCTCCTCCTTTGTCTTGGCTTCCTAGCAAACAAGTGCTGCACCTTCCATTCTCAATGAAGCTAATTGGATTTTGGTATCATCATCTTGAAGGTTCTAGATTCTCAAATAGACCTCCAATTTCCTAATCCAATTATCATGCTTTTCTGCATTGACTTCACCATTAAACATTGGCAATTCAAACTTAATATCAAGTTTTAGAAAAGGACTTTTACCAGTTTTCTTTGACTTGTGTGGCTGATGTATTGAAGTAGAAGTAGAGGATGATGATGATGAGGGTGAGGATGATGGCTCTCCATTGCCTCCATTTCATCCATTTCCATTCTTTGACTTATCTTCATCATTGTGACATCCTAAAGATCCATGTCCTTCCTTGTGATGTTTGAATCCTTCTCCTTCCAGTCTTTCATTCCTTTATTCATAAATAATTCTAACCATCTCAGTCCTATCAAGGAATGATTTCCTGAACACTCTTTCTTCCTCTTTGGGACCAACTTATTCATGGATTTCTCCTTTCTCATGAGGCATACTTAACGTAGCTTCTGCTTCCTTAGGAGGTGAACTAGGTGGTGGATATTATGGCAATATTTCTCTCCTTTTCTTTGGCTCTTCTTGAGATGATTTTTCTCCCACCTATTTTCTTTCTCCTCTTTTGAGCTTAAGCCTAGTAAGCATATAAAAACTTGCAAACAGTTAAACAATTCTTTGCACAAAAAAACACCAAAGAATAAACTCTAGCTCTGATACCAATCTGATTTGAAAGTACTGCATTAGTTTTGTTGTGCTAAGTGTCTTTTCAGTTTATAAACATGTGCATACTTGTCTCATTAGTTTTCTTAGGTATTGAGGATTTTAACCATGAGTTGTAGGTGATTTTAGTGAATTAGAAGCATGAAATAAGCAGTGAAAAATAGATAAATAAGTCACCACATAACATTTACATAGTAGGAATGTTGAAGTAGTTCACCCCTCCTAGGCTACATCTGTTGGTCCAACTCCCAATGGCATGTCTATCTTTCATTATGCTCAAAATTTTGCAAATACATATATTTATAGGCCTCTAATGGTTGTTTTTTCTACACCAATGGCTCCAGAATGTTCCAATTAGCTAAGAATGACTCTTAATTCACCCTCAATGGGTGAAAATTGAGTCTCCTACTAAATTTGCAGGACTCCACTTAACTGGAGTCAAAATAGCCAAGTGTGCCCAAATTTAGGCACGCTCCATAATTCTCGCCAGAACTAACCATGAAATTTAAGGTTAGTGGTTGGGTGGCCACATGCCAACCCAAACCATGGCTTAAAAATCACGTTGTCAGCGGAACTAAGGCATAAACCACGAGATAAGGTTTTAAACTCTAGGTTAAAAGATATGGTTAGTGGAGACTGCGCGGAAACACTAACTGTGACCGTTGCATGTGACACGTCACAAGCTGCTAGGGGATGTTTATTTGTTAGAGGTTATAGTTTAACGTTAACATTGCAAGGTTTTATGTGACCCCCGTGGGGACTACTAGCGGGTTGGGACCGTCGGTAGTCCCCAATCCACAATGTGAATTCCATTCAACTTTAACAATAAGTCGATGCCTATGATAGTTAATTAACAACATGTAGAGTGGGTGGCTAAGGCGTCTGCATGGTCTACCAGAGGTCATGGGGTTGAGCCCTATGGACCTCTACCAAAAATTTTAATATGCCATTTGAGGGACACGTAGCAGCCTCAGGGCTGGCCACGTGTCACCCCTTGATTGGCCCTTCAACCAAAAAGTACTACCCATCCAAAAAATAAAATGGTGTCACTTGTCCTCCATTTATTGGCCTGGAGAAAAGGAATATTCTTCGAAATATTCATTTTTGTTGACTATACATCCACCATGTTGACTGGGCATCCCAGTCAACCCTGTCGCAAATTTTACCTCTTTCGGATTTCAATCAGAACATGATATCTACCTCATACGACATCAGTTTTTCAAATCGTTCACAACGCTTAAATCAGGAAGAAGAGACATACGCAACCATCCTAGTTTCAACCCAATCCTGTAACTTTAAATTTTGAGAAAAATTTATGAACTCCTGAACACTGCCAAGTGGCAACATCTGGTTGGTTCAAAATTATGGTGTGTTGAAAGGTTTTTAGTGGTTGAATTTTGGGCCAATGAGGAGGAGGCACATGGCCGAGCCTAGGGCCTCCATGTTTCCCCCTTATGGCGGAGAAAAATTATTGGCTGAAGACCAGATGGAGGCATCGAGGTTCGACCTCGCGACCTCCCATGCCAAAGCCAAGCACTTAACCACTGCTCCTACATGTTGTTTCTTACCATATAATTTATTCGTGTATATTTAATGTGTATTAAGTTTTTCAATGTTGGGAGAGGGGACCAGCCCCCAATGCACATGACCTCAACCTCAACACCACTAGAAAAGTGCTAAGCGCTAATCCTTAAGCACAGAGGTTAACACATTAATCCGAAATTTATTACCTCTAATCCTCATTAGTTAAAGATAATCCATAGCTCTCCATAAGCACGGATTAAGCACTAAACGTGATTAATTAACCTTAATGTGGGTTAATTTAATTAATGCGTATTAGTTTGGTGGTCCACCAATTCCAGCGGAACTTCCATTTTGGCGCCAACTAGCTCGATTTAGCTCCAGTTAGCTAAATGTAGGTAGAAAATTGTGGATAAAATGTTGGAGGTCATAACTTTTGGATTTTTCGACCAAATCATGAGAAAAAAGAGGCTAGATGACCATTTTTCATAAATATGAACTCATTGGTGCAGGTTTTAGGAGAAAAAAAGAATTGTAAATATATCATTTTGTAAATTTGAGCATAATATATAGGCCCAAGCCATGGAAGCTGGATCAAGGAGATGTAGCTTAGGAGGGGTTAAATCCTTCATAAAATCCATGTGTTGTATCATGATGTATTGTACTTTTATTTGTTGTTTTTCAATCTTTATTTTATGTTAAATTTTTCATAAAAATAAAATAAAAATCACTCATGAGACTCAATCACTTGCAGGAGAACTTGAACCCTTAAACACATATAATTCATTGTTTTCAAAATATGAACGCATAATTAGCATAGAATTACTAACATACATCATTCATATCAAGGGATTGGAGGATATCCTCTAAGAGGAATGCTCCCAATTTTATCATCTCTGTTGATAATGAAAATGTAATTTTCTTGCAAGAGACTATGTGTGTAGGCATGAAAGATGTCAAATTTTTATCCAACCTGTTGGCGGGGAGGGATTTTTTTTTCTATTGATGCTAGTGGGAATTCAGGTGGTCTATTATTGAGCTAGACCCACTCGCTTGCTCCTTTTTATTGCTTTTCCTGTGAGTTTGGAATTTTAATTAAAGGATTTAGTTTTTCCCTAGTGATGAAACTCTCTCTTGTCAACTGTTATGGATCCTATGACAACATACTCAAATTTTGGTCATATCTATTGGAATGTGATTTCACAAATAAGGATAACTTTATATTAGTAGGATATTTGAATTTATCTCTATCCTGAAGAGAAGATTGTGGGTCATATGGCAAAATGGATGCACAAGAAGGTTATTTTTTCCATTGGATGGAGGTGATTGGTTTTGTGGATGTTGAACCCTAGAAATTGGTTCCTACTTGGTCCAACAACCAATTGGGGGTAATTTTAGTTGGGAAGCATCTTTTCATACTTTTAGTAAATGAGTCTATTTGCTGGTGAAGACTTCTAGCTACCTTGATTTTACTGATGACCGAAAGACTTCTTCTTGAGGTCGACACTTCTACTTCAATGTAGATTATTTAATTTGCTTTTGATATAATGTGACTATGCCTACTGCATTTGATTTTAGCACTAAGATCTATCTTATCTTTGTCACGATCCAAGGTCTTACTAAATTTGTATCTTTACCGAGACTATATTAATTTCATTTCCTTGAGAGAATGTTGAGATTATAGTGTTTTCATATCACTCATATTTAATAGAGGAGCACTAAATTATGATGGTATTAACATATAACACCAAAGTGTGTAATTTCGGCAGTGTTATTATAGAAAATATTGAACCTGAAGTAGTACTGAGATATAGTGCTGAGACAGTGAGGAGAGGTCATTGTGATGAAATCATACCTTATGTGTTCCAAACTGCAATCCAATATTTGTGCTTTCACCTAGATCAAGTGTTGCCTTAACCGAGATGCTTCCATAGATAGATTCCAAAATGCTAATTTATCCTTAAATAACTCTCAGATGCCATTCCTTTGACTTTAGCACTGTAGCTTTGATACAATGTTGAGAAATTAGAGCTTTTATTAAAATTTCTTTTCTTGATAATTACTTTTGATTTAATTCATGCTTCCTTCTCTTAGATCTTATCTTCATTATATTATTATGTTCTTCATCAATTAAATTATGAAATACATAAGAGACACAATAGTTAGTCTCGCAAGCGAGGGATGAAACCTCTCACTTCTTGAGAGGAAAACCCACATCAAATTCTTCTCATAGAGATTCCAATTGGAATACCAAGACAATGACCCTTGACCTATTATCCACTCTAAGACTAAGACACATGTTGTCCTTGACAGTCATATTCTTGAGTCCTCTTCCTTCGAGATATTCATCTTTGCCTTGACATCGAGATCTTCACCACTGCTCTAACATTGAGATCTCCATTACTGATTTGACACAACGATATTTATCACTAAGAATTCTGCACAAAAATACCATTTCCATCATACCGATATCACTCATATACGTTGAGATTTATGCACCTATGATCACTATTGTTATGTCATTGCAAGTTAAGACTTTTAGAGGGATATGATTCCCATCGACCTTGTCATCATGTTGTCCAAAACAGGGAGACCTTTTGAGGTGATCTGAAACTGTCATAGCATTGATAGTAATAGAGATATCCAAATACAGTTATACGAGCTCACCTAAGTGGTATGGCCTCGTTGTCTCCTTTTCTTCCTCATTGTCCTTTCACAAATTCCATCTGAAACACCACTATTCCAAACTATACTTTCTAATCTCCTGATCCAAAAAATAAGATACATTTGAACCATTCTTCCTCTACTATCCATGCAAGGCTCTGTCTTTGTCACCGATCTCTAATTTTCATCCGAAAAACTTATATATGTACCACCGAGAAGCTCAGAGAAGATATTTGAAATATTTCTCTCTATGGTAACCTTAGCTATATATATATAGTAGTAGATCCATCAATATTAGCTGACCTTTGCAAGTGAACTGACATGAAGATCTGTTGTGCATCTTTGTGGCTGACGTTAGAAGGAGATCAATGCTTGTCTTTGGAGGGATGTCTATACATTTTTAAGTGTAACATTACTTCATTTCCATGACTCCAATTATCTTTATGACAATATGAAAAAATCCTAAAGACATCAAGAAGAAGTATTTGACATATAAATAAAATCCTTTCTCGTGAGACCCATGATGCAAGTAATACAATAAATAAATTTTGTTTTTATTTTGTCTCTTCTTTACATAAAATAATAATTACAGGTCATTAGGAAGACTGAACCTAGTTACACTTTTCAACAGTTTAGTCATCATAAAGTTTTGAAAATTGCTTCCATGTGCCGTGATGATGGTTTATGGATCACAAAACCTAGAAATTACATGATTGAATATGAAAAGAGAAGTGGTTTTACCATCATCCTTATAAGTATGTATCTCCTCAGACCATTATGTAAAATAATACACAACTAGGATAATATACCTATGCCTCCTAGCCATGTGAGGGTTACATGTAATGAAATCAATGTCCCATTTTGCAAAAGGACCTACAACGATGATTGGGTGAACAGGAGGAGGAGATGCACGCATTTTTTCATGATAGAATTGACAATTATGACTCTTTTGGAATGCACTTATACAATCATTGAACATGGAAGGCCAGAACTACCTAGCACATAATATTAATTTTGCAGTGGAAAACCCAGACATATGACCGCCACATGCTCCACAATGACAATAATTTGAGGCTTTTTCAGCTTCATCATAGTTCAAACAACCTCTAAAAATAGAGTCCGCACCACGACAATAAAGTTTATCGCCAACAATATTGTATTTCTAAGATTGATACTGAATACAATGACGATCACTTCGAGATAGTTCAGGCTCAAAAGTTTAATTTTGGAGATAAACAATAATATGTCCACACCAAACGTCGAATGTACTGATTAGAAAGAGAGATTCATCTTAAAGATTATCATTTGTCATGGTTTAATTTTTTGAATAGGGAAAGTCACATATCGATTCAACAAACACCAATGACTTCTTCAAAATAGATTTCATAAATTCTAAATCAAATTCCTGCAAGATAACTATCCATTTAATATATTTTCCCCCAAGTAATTGTGTCATAAGAATATTAGCCGTACTGTTGCAATATGAGATCATTGTTGTTTTATGAAAAAAAAATTAGTGACGGAATATGTGTATAGGTTACACAGCTGCTAAGGACAATTTCCCCACATGTGCATATTTTATTTCAGTTTTCATAAGATTTCTACTTAAATAATAGATCACATGTTCATCATTCAGTACTCCTCCTCCACTAAAACCATGCCAATGGTAATATCAGATGCAGCTAAATACAAAAAGTAATATCGATGATAATCCGAAATCCTTTTGAGTAGTTTCATCTCATTCAAAAGAGATGCCCTTTTTTAAAATTCAAGTAAAGGCTTTAGTTAGCTCTTCATAATTCATAATGAATTGACGTAAAAAGTCATAAGGGGAAAAATCCCCCCTTCATGGATGTTTCGGAGTAGTGCCTCCAAAATTTTCATGTTACTTTTTGGGTGGCTTCTTATGTCCACTTTTGGTAGCTTTTTGCATGCGATGAGCTTTTTCATTTAGTAGCTTTGTGATGGATATTGGTGGTTTAGCCCATAGATTTCTAGATTTGATTAAGTAAATATGGTTGTATTCTAATAGAGGGTAAATGGATTGGTAGTTTGTGAATGTTGTGGGATATACATATTATATCATAATAATGTAAAGAATACTATATTGAAAAATATTTTGGGTTCTCCTAGTTTGGCTTTGAGTGTAAAAAATCATGTTAGTGTGTGTGTTTTTTAGTGCATCTTTTTTGTTTCACTAGAAATTTTTTTGCAACAATTAACTATACATTACTCGTCACATGTTTGAAAATAGCTCTTTTACACTAAAAACTTGATTTTAAGGATTGATACATGCTTTCATCTCATGGGCGTAGAGCCCCCCTAGAACCATGCCCTTTACCTGCAAACACCTAATGGAGATTGTGATATTGCTTATAGGTGAAACACCCAACAAAGGGCATTTGTCGTTGTAAGGGCATTTTTCATGGTAAGAGATATTGTTCATAGTATTGGAATACTAGAATTTTCATTTTCCTACTTAAGGTATGTATTTTCCTTTTTTACTATAGTCTAGTGTCCTAGAACCATTGCTATTTTCCAAAGAGAAATCGTGAAGGCAATATCCAACCTAAAGGCTAATGATCACGTAGAAAGGTTTTATTTTTTATTTGAGTGCAAATATCAAAATACTTCAGTCCAAAAAGAGTTTTTATATTCCAAAAGAACTTTCTATCCTTCGTTCACCATTGCTCTCATCAACAAACTAATAAATCTCAATCAAAACATCATAATGTTCATTAATAAGTGACTCATATCATAGTGTTCATTAATAACTGACTCATAGTGAAAAGATCACCCTATTTGCACCTTGACGCTAATTTGTAATTAAACAATCTTACTCATAGTACTTATTTGGACTCAAAGATACAAGATCCCCTACAAATATATCTCAAATGGATTTAAACAAAAAATATTTTATAAATATTAAAAAATATATTTAGTAAAAATGAAAACATCTATTAAAAATAAGAAATATTTTTATTAAAAAATACATTGAAAAAAAAAAGACATTTGTGGTTAGATATTTCAACAATATATGATGATACTAGAAAATATTATAACAACGAAAAAATGTTCTGGAAAGTCAAGACCGTCGGCCTATCCTTTTATTTGGTTAATAATTTTTTTATGTAAAGTGCCGACCACACCTACATACGCATAACCATTCAAGAAAACTAGCTATCCATAACGCCATAACGTGCTACCATGTATATATAAAGATATGCACTACAAAATAGAGATCACTAAAAAATAGAAATCACTAAAAAAGGAATCATTCATTGGTGAGCGAGAGAAATAATAATCGTTAAGAATCGAGATCGTTAATTGAAGAAACAGTATAGATCGTTAAAAAAAACCCAAAAACGAAATTGCTTTATGCGTAATTAGATTTCATAATATTGTTCATTTTATTATTGTTTAGATAATCTCAGTGCTAATTGTGATATTTTTTTTCTTTTTATTTATTAAATGGTGTTAAATTTTCTTTGATTTACAAATTTATGAATTTGAGTGGAAAATATTAGATTAAAGTTAATTGGAAATGTTCATTTATATAAACTTTCAATCATTTTAAGTGTTAGGTCATCATTTATTTACTAAAGTTAATAAAATCATTTTCATTTTTTTAAATAAAATGTCAAAATTACATTCTATTCACATCACTATTACAATTATGAACATTTTCACCACCTAATAAGGCCACTTAGAAATTGCCACCATTGTTGGAATTCACAGTAATAAAATAACAATACCCACAAAACATAATGTTTCAGCACAAAGTCTATGGGGTCTTGGTTAAACGGTGATGAGGCGGGCTCTTATAGCACTCATCACAGGTTCAATTCCCTTCCCTGATCGGGGTGATGTAAAACATAACGTTTTAGCACAGAAATTAATTGCATATAATTAATTTATGATCTTATTGATAGTAAATGATTGAATAATTTTTTATCAAGAAATTTATTTTAGATCATACCTCTTTAAATTTATGCACTTGTTCTGATCCTATTGATAGTATGATTGAATAATTTTTTTGTCAAGAAATTTATTTTAGATCATACCTGTTTCAATTTATGTTTCACTTGAGGTAATGTGCTAGATGTGTGAATATACAACTTTTTCTTTTGTGATGGACATTTTATTACCCTGTGTTATGATGTTTTCTACATATAGTTATCATAATTACTATGGTAAAATAAAAATTTGGTATTAATATGGCAGAACTAGAAATATTTATCAAAATTACCATGGTAACAACAAAATATGGTATAAATGTGTCAATGCTACCAATAGCATTTGCACTGTGTTGTTAGTTGTCAGATAATTGGTCTGTTGTCATGAAACACAACTTATTCAAAAAGGGAAACAAATTTATTAGGAAATGAAACAAAAATATCAAGATCAATGCAAAGGATTTTCTTGGGATACACAGTTGGAAATGGATTTTTATCCAACCTTCCTTAAGATTCAAACACTTTCTGAGGAGGTGATATATCCAGTGCATGAAGTTAGACTCCTTTGCAGGTCAAATTCAATATTGATCTGTCTCTCTCAATATTTTAGTTTTAGTTGGATTTTTTTTCATATAGTTCTTATCTTCCACCTTACAATCAATCAAGAACATTCTGAATTGTCTATAAATCATGGTTTTTGAATTACTAATGTTAGTATTATAATTGTGTTTAAATTTTAACTCTCTTTTCTTATATGAAAAGTTGCCTTTAAGGTTTTCTTTAAATTAAATTAAATATTACACGTCTTAGATTTTGGTACACTGGTCATATTTCCTTCCTTACTTTAGTGTCTCTGAACACATGGATATGGGAAGTGCATTAGATACACTTTGTGGACAAGTCTATGGAGAAAATAAATATAATTTCCTCAAGATTCATAAAAAAAAATCGTTTTTTCCTCTTTTTTGTGTCAACATACCATTTGCAGTGATGTTGCCATAAATGGGACACATTCTTATATTTATTGGACAAATTTTCCTCTTTTCTTCTGTTAGCATACCACTTGTAGTGATATGGCCATATATGAAACACATTCTTACTTCCCATTGGGAATACCATTTAATAACTTTTGAACCAGGTAAATTTCCCAGATGAATAATTCACACTCTTATTTTTAATTTGTTAATATATGCATCATATTTTTTTTTTTAAATGTAGCATTACATCATAACATCTCCTGAATAATGGACTATAAGCCTCTCTTGGCACACTAAAAATCCAAATTAGTTATGAAATTACGATATTTAAAAAAATACTTTTACAGAAGTTTCTCTTTAAAGCTCCTCAGCTTCAATGTATCCAAATTAGTTATGAAATTATGATATTTAAAAAAATACTTGAAATTATGATATTTAAAAATATACTTTTACAGAAGTTTCTCTTTATAGCTCATGAGCTCTAATGTTTGCTGAGATTCCAAAAATATTTTCATCGCCTATGGATCCCCTAGTAACAATATCCAAGAGACTAAAAATAGTCTATGGGACCACCAACTTGTTTTTTTTCCTTTTTTAATTCAATTCTTTTCTCACTCAAATTGATGATGAGCTGAGCTCACCTAACCTTCTAAGAATTCCATCACTGAAAAGACAATGCCACAGAATTGATGCTAACATACTTCGGTTACCGTCCCTAATGTCTCTTAAAGTGTCACATTCCAAAATGAAATTTTTTTATGATTCCACTGCCCCAAAGGTGAAAAAAATACAAAGCCTTTCTTCCCAAGTTTCTTTAGTTCTCTTCTATTGTTTGGTTTCACACCGAAGTTGATGTGAGTTAGTTCTTAATTAAGTAATAAGAATGTTTTCTCTCCATGGAATTCTAGCTCCAATGTATTCTTTTTGTTGGAGGTCACAAGTGGGGTTGAATTCCTGAACATAATACTTCTTCTTTCTACCCAAATATTTTCCCGATATACCCTTACGGAACTTCTCCAGCACAAAATTCTTTAACTCGTTGCTATTTGTTGGACATGTATTCAGGTAAATACTTCATTTTTTGCATCCATTTGTTGTTTTGTCTCATCCATGATTTCTTTCTTTCACTCATACCTTCATTGAAGATAAATTTCAGCCATCTACCCCCTCCCATTTGCATCTGCAATCCATGGGCAGATTTAGCAACCATCACAATATCATCGGCATATAGAGGAAGCTTTATCACAAACTCCCCCAATTGAACACCATCCCCACCTTGTAAATTTAGCCACTCTTCCAGTTTGTCAATATATAAACCAAAAGGTTGGGGGATAAAGGGAAACCTTGCTTGACTCCTATGTCACTTCTAAAACTTTTTGAAATGCCTATTGAATTTTTAATTTTGACTTTCACCTCCTCATAAAGCCTATTGACCCAAGCTCTATATTGTAAAGGAATTTCAAGTTATTCCATTCTACGCCACAACTTATCTCTAGGGACCGTGTCAAATGCCTTTTTGAAGTCAACAAAGAAGCAAAATACTTCTTCTTTGCTCCCCCAAACCTTTCCAACACTGTGTCTCAGTGTGATCCCATGATCTACTTTAGAATATTATAATGGTATAATATTAGTAGAACTTGTGAAAGTTAAAGCTAGTGGTATTCATCTAAGTTATTTAGTGTTTTTGCAAGTTTTCTCTTTCTCTGTGTATTAGTTTATATTAGTAATAATTATCATTAATATGGAGTAATTATCAAACTCTTTGTTATTGTATTTTTCTCTATTTCTTTTTGGTAGTGTATTTTCCACATTATTTTATGTGAGATATTTTAATTTATTTCCATTTCTTTTCCAATTATAAATTTCAATTAACTTCTCATGTGATTTCTATTTATTTTCCATGTTAATTTGTTGTTAACATTTTCTACATAAATATCAACTCTATATTAAAAATGAATAAATTACATTAAAGGAAAAAAAATATTTTCTTTTATATATGAAATTGATATAAATATGTTACACTTCATAAATATGTTACTATACATGGTATAACACATTCAATTTTGCTTTTACTTTTTATTAATTTACTTTTGACCAAAAATTTATGTTGTTTATCCAAAATTTAACATTGGAATTTTTTTTTGTCATTTATTAATATTATTTAAATATATTTGTTTGTAATATGATTGGTTGAGGTCTTATTATGATTTTTTAAATAAATTTTATTCTTATTGATTACTTTATTTTGTTTTACCTTTGAACAATAATTAATGTTGTTTATCCAAACTTTAACATTGGGAATTTTTTGTTGTTATTTATTATTATTATTATTTAAATATATTTATTTGTAATAGATTGGTTAGGTCTTATTATTGGTTGTTTAGAAACTTGTATTTCTATTAGTTACTAATTTTTTTTTTTTTGTTTTTTTTGTTTTTTTTTGTTGCATGCAACACTAATCAGATTCATATTCTTTGTAGAATGATATGTAGATAAATTCAATTGAGTTTAATTAGAAATCTTCCTAAAAAGATTATTTATGTAATTCTTTTGAATCTTAGCTATATTTTAAAGAGTTTACTTTCCATGTTTATTTTGGTTGCAAGAGTCACGTCTCTGATATGCATGTTGTTGAATTTGATTGAAGAACTCTTATGAGATAAATTCTCTATACCATTTGTAAAATAGATTTTTGAATTTGTTCGTTGGATATAATCAAATTCTTTTGTGTACAGTTTTTGGCCCATAAATAATTGAAGTACTCTGCTCATTGAATAAAACTAGATTCCATTACTATTGTAATTTCTGCAGAGAGATGAGTAAAGTATTCAATTCAAATTGGTTGGTTAAAAAAAACAAAAAATGAAATCATTTTTATGGCTGATTAGATTTCACAATATTTTTTTTTTTATTGTTTAGATCATCTTAGTGCTAATTGTGATGTTTTTAATATATTTTGTTTTATTGTTTAGATCATCTCAGTGCTAATTGTGATTTTTTTTAGAGTGAATTTCATGTAAGCTTTTTATTTATTTATTAAATGGTGTTAAATTCTCCTTGAGTTACAATTTCATGAATTTGAGTGGCAAAAAACAAATTAGTTTCAAGCTAACTAAAATGTTCATTGATATAAAATTTATATGATTTTTAAGTGATGGGTCATCATTTATTTACTAAGATTAACAAAATCAATTTCATTTTTTTAAATAAAATGTCAAAATTACATTTTATTCACATCACTATTACAATTATGGACCTTTTCAACAACTAGTAAGGCCATTTAAAAATTACCATCCGTGTTGGAATTTACAGTAAGTAAAAAAAATAAAATTTCACAAAACAAATGTTTCCTCAGAGTAAAAAAACACCCACTACCCACACAGAAATTAATTGCATATAATTTGAGTAACAAATCCCTTTTCACATGTGAAGTTTGGACATTAAACCTTCCCGATTAACTTTGACACTTGCTCTCATCTTATTGAAGAAAAGGTGACGAGGGTTTCATGCCACTTAGTGGACCAGTGAAGACATCGATCCACCCAATCCAAGCCAAGGTTGGTAAATATCCATGTAGTAATTCATATTATTATGATGATTGATACATTATTTGTGATTTCCATAGGATATTTCGACACAGGAGCTTTGGGTCAAATTGTCCCAAATAGGCTCTTGTCTAGGTATGCATCCTTGGATTGTTGTTGCATACTCAGCTCTTGTTGTAGCTGCTATTGTTGTTTTCTTGATCTACCCTATTTGTCAAGGAAGCTTCTCTGATGGTATGCCTCTAGGAATCTCTAGTACTTTCAATTCCATGATTGTATTCTAGGCTAAGCACAATATCCTTATGCATCCATTCCACATGTTGGGTGTAGTTGGCGTATTCGGCGGCTCTCTATTCAGTGCTATGCATGGTTCTTTGGTAACTTCCAGTTGGATCAAGGAAAATACTAAGAATTAGTCCACAAATGCAAGTTACAAATTTGGTTAGGAGGAAGAAACCTACAATGTTGTGTTTCAGCCGATTGATCGTCCAATATGTAGATAGTTTCAACAACTCCCATTCTTTACATTTCTTCTTAGCTGCTTGGCTCGTAGTAGGTATTTGGTTTACCACTCTAGGCATAATAACTATGGCTTTCAACCTAAATGGATTAAATTTCAACTAATCTGTAGTTGACAGTCAAGAGTGTTTAATTAACACTTGGGCTAATATCATTCCCTTATATATCCTATGTTTGGGTTATAATATATTAACCCAATATATTCCCTAGGGTTATTATAGTAAGATATATATGGGGTATACTATATATAGTATATCCTATATTATTGATATACTATTACTTATTAGGTATAATAATTGTATATATATTATATATTAGGGGTTATATAATAAGATATACTATTACCACTATATAGATTATTCCCCTATAATCTATCTATGGGACTGGATGGATATTATTCGATACCTGGGTTTTTTTCCAGATGCTCTGACTTTTACTTTTCCCTCTTTTTAATTTTTTTCCTCCTCTTAAAGCAAAGAGAAAAAATATTGTGCTAGATTGACTTCTCCTCCCTCTTGGATAAATTAGTGCATTCAACAAAACTTGAGTATTCTCCACTCCATCTTGATCCGAACAAAACTTTGTGGATTATGGAAATGAGAGGAACGGAAAATAGCTAGCTATTAGGATCGAACCGATTACCATCGCATTACAAGTGCGACGCTCTAACCTCTGAGCTAAGCAGGTTCGATGGAATATAACTCCTCATTTCATTGGTGTGATATCCATAGATTCCTTTGGAATCCTAACGATTATAGCGTGAATCGGATTCAATGACACAATACAGATTACGATTACAAAGGAAAATTGTTTGAATGTAGATTATTTCATGGAAAAGAAAGGGGTAGTAAGGGTGAATTGATATCGATCATTTTGCTCGCTCTTCCAAATCGAATAGCGAAGGATAATAACATTGCATTTCAAATGGAAAAATAATATAATGATTCCCAATCATATTTTATTGGGATAGAGATAGAGATGGTGAGAGAAGGGGAGTAGGGGAGGATATTTATACCACCCAATATTGAGAAAATATCCAATGAATAATGCTGATGGATATTACATAATAGGATTATAACAAGCTATGATCTTGTTCTTCGAGAAGGGGATATGGCGGAATTGGTAGACTCTACGGACTTGATCGAATTGAGCCTTGGTATGGAAACCTACCAAGTGATAACTTCCAAATCCGGGGAACCCTGAGATATTTTGAATGGGTAATCCTGAGCCAAATCTGGTTGATGAAGTCAATGTTTCTTCTCCTAAGATAGGAAGAGGATAGGTGCAGAGACTCAATGGAAGATATTCTAATGAATGAATCTCATTTGGTCCAATATTGTAGTTATATAACGCTTTATTTACACGTCAAAAGTGGAGAGATAGTTTATATAACATCAGACAAAACTGGCGATCAGAACTTGAATCGTTCCAAACATTTTATTCATAAGATAGATGCCAGATTCGAGTTGAAGTACTAATTTGACATTAAGTAATCCAATTATGAACTTATCTACTCTAGATGTAAAACTGAATCAGTTTTTGGAATAAATAGTTGGACGAGGATAAAGATAGAGTCCAATTCTACATGTCAATGTCAACAACAATGCAAATTGTAGTAGGAGGAAAATCCGTTGGCTTTATAAACTGTGAGGGTTCAAGTCCCTCTATCCCCACCCAAGTTCATTCCCGAACAGACTAATCTATTTTCTCCAATTCCATTGGTTCGAATCCATTCTAATTTCTCGATTCTTTTACCTTGCTATTTTTTTCATGAAGCGAAGAAATTAGAACATGAATATTTTTATCCATCTTATGACAAGTTGAGTTGATCTGTTAATCAGTTGATCATATGATCAATTCATTTTATGATCTATGATCTACATAGATTAGATCATTCGAAATTATTCAATTGTAGTCCATTTTTTCTCATATTAGTGACTTCGAGATCGAAAAAAATAAAGATCATTGTAAGAACTAAGAAAAATAATTTTTCCTTATTTTTAGTTGACATAATTTAAAACCCTGTACTAGGATGATCCATAGGGAAGAGGCGAGATAGCTTAGTTGGTAGAGCAGAGGACTAAAAATCCTTCTGTCACTAGTTCAAATCTGGTTCCTAGCAAGATGTCAATATCTATGTCTCCATATCCATCCATCTATTCTATCTAGACATATCTATATGTATATGTACATACAGAGACACCGCGATAAAAATAGATAGATGAATCAATGTATTATCTCCCTCTTCTTTGCTCATATTGTCCCTCCCTATCCGTTCCAGTTGAATCCCGATACTCTGTACATATAAAAAAGTAGGATCGAGAACTTAGAGGACAAGATTTGACAGAGGAACTAAGAATTCAGCTCCGATACTAGTCAGAATCTATTCATCCTATTCCATCTGAATCAAAATGGGATAGATTAAATCAACGATAGATATATAATTCCAGAGTTGAAGTAGATCCAAATGTTGCAAAGGGTATCTCGAAAGTAGATTCGAATTGAGGTTCAGAAGGTTGATTTAATAACTTTTGATCATAGTTTCTAGTATGACTACTGGATCCAATATGATGATCCCTATGATTTATAGTGAAATATTTTCTTCTTTCCTTGTTGGAGTTCGAGCCTCATATATCCATCTATAATATCCCAAAATACGGAATTTATACAGCAATAAGAACATCTTAAGATGTTCCAAAGTTGGAGATATTTCATATGATGTGTCAAAAACACATAGCCATCAATTGAAGCTACATCAGAAATTTATACTTCATTTTATGATTCAAAATTTGGGGAAAAGCAGTAAAATAAGCCCCAAAAACATTATTCCCAGCTATTTGCATGATAATAGAGGAAAATAATGGTGGGATCCTTCAGATTATGCTATACAGGACTCACACCTAGAAAAGAATAAGAAAAAAATCTTTTTTTTCTAAGTTAAACAGACCTCTCGGTCCCAGAATGGCTCAAAAAGGCTCAAATCCCATGACTTAACTCAACAGAAAGCTACTGAAGCATATACAGTGTGACTTTCTGAGGGTTTCATATGTAATATGGTGCAACATCATATCTAAAGTATATTATATCAAAACATCAAGGAAAATGGAGATCTAGCTCCTTTTATACATAAAAGAGATAACCCGACAAGGGTTTCATGAGAGCACGAGTACATAATAGCAGATCTGCAGATCTAGATCTGGAAAATGTAGTTATACTATATATTTGTATAAATATAGCTGAAATTTACAAAGAACATAAGAAGAATGATATACAAAGCTTTCTGGGAGAAGGGTTGGCCCTTCCTCCAAGGAATAAGCTCACAAGCAAGGGTTCAAACCCTGCCACTGCAACACTTTGAAAAAGGATGCAATTTTTGCAAATGACTGTGCTCTAGAAAGTGGGAAATACTTTGGCCACATGCCAAGATGTACACTATAATTCCCGCGCTCCATAATTCCTGCCAGAACTAACCATGACATTTAAGGTTAGTTATTGGGTGGCCACATGCCAACCCAAACCATGGCTTACAAACCGTGTTGTCGGTGGAACTAAGGCATAAACCACGAGATAAGGTTTTAAGCTCCAGGTTAAAAGATATGGTTAGCAGAGATTGTGCAGAAACACTAACTGTGACCGTTGCATGTGACACATGTCAAGCTGCTGGGGGACGTTTATATGTCAGAGGTTACAGTTTTATGTTAACATTGCAAGGTTTTATGTGACCACCCGTGGGGACCGCTGGCGGGTTGGGACCATCGGCGGTCCCCAACCCACAATGCGAATTCCATTCAACTTTAACAATAATTTGATGCCTATGATAGTTAAGTAACAACATGCAGAGCAAGTGGTTAAGTCGTCTGTATGGTCTACCGGATGTCGCGGGCTCGAGCCCTGTGGACCTCTACCAAAAATTTTAATATGCCATTTGGGGGACATGTGGTAGCCTTAGGGCTGGCCACGTGTCACCCCCTGATTGGCCCTTCAACCAAAAAGTAAAACCCATCCAAAAAAGAAATTGGTGCCACTTGTCCTCCATTTATTGGCCCAGAGAAAAGGAATATTCTTCGAAATATTCCTTTTCACTAGATATACATCCACCATGTTGACTGGGCATCCCAGTCAACCCTGTCGCAAATTTTACCTCTTTTGGATTAATATCAGAACGTGATATATACCTCATATGACATTGGTTTTTCAAATCATTCGCGGCACCGGAATCAGGAAGAATAGATATACAAAACCATCCTAGTTTCAACCCAATCCCGTAACTTTCAATTTTGAGAAAAAATTATAAACTCCTGATCACTGCCAAGTGGTAGCATCTGATTGGTTCAAAATTATGGTGTTTTGAAAGTTTTTTAGTGGTTGAAGTTTGGGCCAATGAGGAGGAGGCATGTGGGTGAGCCTGGGGCCTCGACGTTTCCCCCTTATGGCGGAGAAAAATTATTGGTTGAAGACCAGATGGAGGTGTCGAGGTTCGACCTTGCGACCTCCCACGCCAAAGCCAAGCACTTAACCACTCCTCCTACATGTTGTTTCTTACCATATAATTTCTTCGTGTATATTTAATGTGTATTAAATTTTTCAATGTTAGGAGAGGGGACCAGCCCCCAACGCACATGACCTTGACCTCAGCACCACTAGCAAAGTGCTAAGCGCTAATCCTTAAATGCAGGGGTTAACACATTAATCCGAAATTTATTAACCTCTAATCCTCATTACTTAAAGCTAATCCATAGCTCTCCATAAGCATGGATTAAGCACTAAACTTGATTAAGTAACTTTAATGTGGGTTAATTTAATTAATGCGTATTATTTTGGCAGTCTGCCAAATACAGCGGAACTTCCATTTTGGATTAAACTAGCTCGATTTAGCTCCAATTAGCTAAATGTAGGTAGCAAATTGTGGATAAAATGTTGGAGGTCATAAATTTTGGAGTTTTCGACCAAATCATGAGCAGAAAGAGGCTAGATGACCATTTTTCATAATTCTGAACTCATCGGTGCAGGTTTTAGGAGAAAAAAAGCATTGTAAATATATCATTTTGCAAATTTGAGCATAATATATAGGCCCAAGCCATGGAAGATGGACCAAGGAGATGTAGCTTAGGAGGGGTGAACTCCTTCATCAAATCCATGTGTTGTATGGTGATGTATTGTACTTTTCTTTGTTGTTTTTCAATCTTTATTTTATGTTAAATTTTTATAAAAATAACATAAAAATCACTCATGAGACTCAATCACTTGCAGGAGAACTTGAACACTTAAGCACATATAATTCATTGTTTTCAAAATATGAATGCATAATTAGCATAGAAGTACTAACATACGTCATTCATATCAAGGGATTGGAGGAGATCCTCTAAGAGGAATGCTCCCAATTTTATCTTCTCTGTTCATAATGAAAATGTCATTTTCTTGCAAGAGACTATGTGTGTAGGCATGAAAGATGTCAAATGTTTATCCAACCTGTTGGTGGGGAGGGATTTGTTTTTCTATTGATGCTAGTGGGAATTCAAGTGGTCTATTATTGAGCTAGACCCACTCGCTTGGTCCTTTTTACTGCTTTCCCTGTGAGTTTGGAATTTTAATTGAAGGACTTAGTTTTTCCCTAGTGATGAAACTCTCTCTTGTCAACTGTTATGGATCCTATGACAACATAATCAACTTTTGGTCATATCTATTAGAATTTGATTTGATGAATAAGGATAATTTTATATTAGTAGGATATTTGAATTTATCTTTATCCCGAAGAGAATATTGTGGGTCATATGGAAAAATGGATGCACAGGAAGGTTATTTTTTCCATTGGATGGAGGTGATGGGTTTTGTGGATGTTGAACCCAAGAAATTGGTTCCTAATTGGTCCAAGAACCAATTGGGGATAATTGTAGTTGGGATGCATCTTTTCATACTTTTATTAAATGAGTCTATTTGATGGTGAAGACTTCTAGCTACCTTGGTTTTATTGATGAACAAAAGACTTCTTCTTGAGGTAGACACTTCTACTTCAATGCAGATTCTTTACTTTGCTTTTGATATAATGTGATTGTGCCTATTGCATTTGATTTTAGCACTAATATCTATCTTATCTTTGTCATGATCCAAGGTCTTACTAAAGTTGTATCTTTACCGAGACTATATTAATTTCATTTCCTTAAGAGAATGTTGAGATTATAGTGTTTGCATATGATTCATATTTATTAGAGGAGCACTAAATTATGATAGTATTAACATATAACACCAAAGTGTGTAATTTTAGCAGTGTTATTATAGAAAATATTGAACCTGAAGTAGTACTGAGATATAGTACTGAGACAGTGAGGAGAGGTCATTGTGGTGAAATCATACCTTATGTGTTCCAAACTGCAATCTAATATTTGTGCTTTCACCTAGATCAAGTGTTGCCTTAACCAAGATGCTTCTAGAGATAGATTCCAAAATGCTAATTGATCCTTAAGTAAGTCTCAAATGCCATTCCTTTGACTTTAGCACCATAGCTTTGATACAATGTTGAGAAATTAGAGCTTTTATTAAAATTTCTCTTCTTGATAATTAATTTTGATTTAATTCATGCTTCCTTCTCTTAGATCTTATCTTAATTATATTATTATTTTCTTCATCAATTAAATTATGAAACACATAAGAGACACAATAATTATTCTTGCAAGCGAGGGACAAAACCTCTCACTCTGTGAGAGGAAAACCCACATCAAATTCTTCTTATAGAGATTCCAGTTGGAATACCAAGACAATGACCCTTGACCTATTATCCACTCTAATACTAAGACACATGTTCTCCTTGGCAGTCCTATTCTTGAGTCCTCTTCCTTCGAGATATTCATCCTGCCTTGACATTGAGATCTTCACCACTGCTCTAACAATGAGATCTCCATTACTGATTTGACACAAAGATCTTTATCACTAAGTATTCTGCATCACAAATACCATTTCCATCGTAATGATATCACTCATATACATTGAGATTTATGCACCTATGATCACTATTGTTATTTCATTGCAAGTTAAGCCTTTTAGAGGGAAATGATTCCCATCGACCTTGTCATCATGTTTTCTGAAACAGAGACACCTTTTGAGGTGATCCAAAACTGTCACAACATTGAGAATAATAGAGATATCCAAATACTGTTATATGAGCTCACCTAAGTGGTATGGCCTCGTTGTCTCCTTTTCTTCGTCATTGTCCTTTCACAGATTCCATCCGAAACGCCACACTTTAAAACTATACTTTTTATTATTCTTATCCAAAAAATCGAATACATTTGAACCATTCTTCCTCTACTATCCATGCAAGGTTCTGTCTCTGTCACTGATCTCTAATTTTCATCCGAAAAACTTATATATGTACCACCGAGAAGCTCAGAGAAGATATTTGAAATCTATCTCTATGTGGTAACCTTAGCTACATATATATAGTAGTAGATCCATCAATATTGGCTGACCTTTGCAAGTGAACTGACACGCCATCTTTATGTGAGCTGACATGAAGGTCTGTTGTGCATCTTTGTGGCTGACGTTAGAAGGAGATCAATGCTTGTCTTTGGAGGGATGTCTATACATTTCTAAGTGTAACATTACTTCATTTCCATGACTCCAATTATCTTTATGACAATATGAAAAAATCCTAAAGACATCAAGAAGAAGTATTTGACCTATAAATAAAATCATTTCTTGTGAGACCCATGATGCAGGTAATACAATAAATATATATTTTTTTTAATTTTGTCTCTTCTTTACATAAAATAATAATTACATGTCATTAGGAAGACCAAACCTAGTTACAATTTTCAACAATTCAGTCCTCATAAAGTTTTGAAAATTGCTTCCATGTGCCTTGATGATGGTTTATGGATCACCAAACCTAGCAATTACATGATTGAATATGAAAAGAGAAGTGGTTTTACCATCATCCTTATAAGTAGGTATCTCCTCAGACCATTATGTAAAATAATACACAACTAAGATAATATACCCATCCTCCCCTAGGCATGTGAGGGTTACATGTAATGAAATCAATGTCCCATTTTGCAAAAGGACCTACAACGATGATTGGGTGAAGAGGAGTAGGAGGTGCACGCATTTTTCCATGATAGAATTGACAATTATGACTATTTTGGAATTCACTTATACAATCATTGAACATGGAAGGCCACAACTACCTAGCACATAATATTAATTTGGCAGTGGAAAGCCCAGACATATGACCGCCACATGCTCCACAATGACAATAATTTAAGGCTTTTTCAGCTTCATCATAGGTCAAACAACCTCTAAAAATAGATTCGGCACCACGATGATAAATTTTATCGCCAACAATATTCTATTTATAAGATTGATATTGAATACAACGACGATCACTTCGAGATAGTTCAGGCTCAAAAGTTCAAGTTTGGATATAAACAATAATATGTCCACACCAAAGGTCTAATGTACTGATTAGAAAGAGAGATTCATCTTAAAGAGAATCATTTTCCATGGTTTAATTTTTTGAATAGGGAAAGTCACATATCAATTCAACAAACACCAATGACTTCTTCGAAATAGATTTCATAAATTCTAAATCAAATTCCTGCAGGATAAATATCCATTTAATATATTTTCCCCCAAGTAATAGTGTCGTAAGAATATTAACCATAGTGTTGCAATATGAGATCATTGTTGTTTTACGAAAAAGAATTTAGTGACAGAATATGTGTATAGGTTACACAGGTGCCAAGGACAATTTCCCCACATGTGCATATTTTATTTCAGTTTTCAGAAGATTTCTACTTAAATAATAGATCACATGTTCATCATTCAATACTCCTCCTCCACTAAAACCATGCCAATGGTAACATCAGATGTAGCTAAATACAAAAAGCAATATCGATGATAATCAGGAGAATAAAACAAAGGTGTATGAGTTAAAGCATGTTTGAGTGCATCGAAATCCTTTTGATTAGTTTCATCTCATTCAAAAGAGATTCCCTTTTTTAAAATTCAAGTAAAATCTTTAGTTAGGTCTGCATAATTCATAATGAATTGACGTAAAAAGCCATAAGGGGAAAAATCCCCCCTTCATGGGTGTTTCGGAGTAGTGCCCCCATAATTTTCATGTTATTTTTTGGGTGGCTTCTTATGTCCACTTTTGGTAGCTTTTTGCATGTGATGAGCTTTTTCATTTAGCAGCTTTGGGATGGATATTGGTGGTTTAGCCCATACGTTTCTGGATTTGATTAAGTAAATATGGTTGTATTCTAATAGAGGGTAAATGGATTGGTAGTTTGTGAATGTTGTGGGATATACATATTATATCATAATAATGTAAAGAATAATATATTGAAAAATATTTTGGGTTCCCCTAGTTTGGCTTTGAGTGTAAAAAAATTATGTTAGTGTCTGTGTTTTTGAGTGCATCTTTTTTGTTTCACTAGATAAAGGTTTGCAACAACTAACTATACATTACTCGTCACATGTTTGAAAATAAGCTCTTTTACACTAAAAACTTGATTTTAAGGATTAATACATGCTTTCATCTCATGGGCGTAGAGCCCCCCTAGAACCATGCCCTTTACCTGCAAACACCTAATGGTGGGTGTGATAACGCTTATAGGTGAAACACCTAACAAAGGGCATTTGTCGTAGTAAGAGCAATTTTCATGGTAAGGGATATTGTTCATAGTATTGGAATACTAGAATTTTCATTTTCCTACTTAAGGTATGTATTTTCCTTTTTGACTATAGTCTAGTGTCCTAGAATCATTGCTATTTTCCAAAGAGAAATCGTGAAGGCCATATCCAACCTAAAGGCTAATGATCACATAGAAAGGTTTTATTTTTTATTTGAGTGTGGATATCAAAATACTTCAGTCCAAAAAAAAATTTTATATTCCAAAAGCACTTTGTATCCTTCGTTCACCATTGCTCTCACCAACAAACTAATAAATCTCATTCAAACCATCATAATGTTCATTAATAAGTGACTCATATCATAGTGTTCATTAATAACTGACTCATAGTGAAAAGATCACCCTATTTGCACCTTGACGCCAATTTGTAAGTTAAACAATCTTACTCATAATACTTATTTCGACTAGAAAATACAAGATCCCCTACAAATATATCTCAATGGATTTAAACAGAAAAGATTCTATAAATATTAAAAATATTAAAAAATATATTTAGTAAAAATGAAAACATCTATTAAAAATAAGAAATATTTTTATTAAAAAATACATTGAAAAAAAAAGACATTTGTTGTTAGATATTTCAACAATATATGATGATATTAGAAAATATTATAACAACGAAAAAGTGCTCTGGAAAGTCAAGACCGTCGGCCTATACTTTTATTTGGTTAATAATTTTTTTATGAAAAATGCCGACCACACCTACATACGCATAACCATTCAAGAAAACTAGCTATCCATAACGCCATAACGTGCCACCATATATATATATATAAAGATATGCACACGTTACATTTCATCAATACAAAATAGAAATCACTAAAAAAGGAATCCTTCGTTGGTGAGCGAGAGAAATAACAATCGTTAAGAATCCAGATCGTTAATTGAAGAAATAGTATAGATCGACGTCCCTTCTCGAATCAAATTCAACATCATCTTCTTCATTTGCAATGGAAATTGAGAGGCAGCAGGAGGTGGCGGAGGTACGCAATGATCGGATTGTGAGGCTGAAGAGCTCCGATGGAAAATTATTCGACGTGCCAGAAGTGGTGGCGTTCCAGTCGGCGATAATAAAGATGTTGGCGGAGGAATTCGGCTTCGGCTCTGAAAATCCCATTCCTCTGCCTTCTGTGTCCAGCGACATTTTAGAAAAGATTGTCAAGTATTGCACATACCACCTTCATCATCCCCTACGTCCCTCCACACCAAAACATGATGTTGACCCATGGTATGTGGAATTCCTGAAAGTGGATCATCCCATTCTCATGCAACTTGCACTGGCTGCCCAGCATCTGGATATCGCCACTCTTCTTGACTTGGTATGTCGAACTATTGCAGATACAATTGCTGCGCAGCAAACACCCGAAAATGTGCGAGAGATGTTGAACCTTGAAAATGACCTTACTCCTCAAGAAGTGGAGGCCATCAAGAGTCAATGTCCTTGGGCTTTCGATTTTAATTACTATAATTAGCTTGTAAATCTTATTCTTGTGTAGCTTGTATAAAAATTTAGTATTTTGTTAGAGGCTGCGAGCTTGGTTTGTTTTCGAACGTGGTTTACATATTAATTGATATTAATATGTTTGGTTATTCAATCACCAATATAATGGCATGATATTACTAAAACATTATGAGTAGTAATTATCATTAATATAGAGTAATTATCAAACTCTTTGTTATGGTATGTTTATTGCTAGTTTTGATTGCAAGAGTCAGATGTGCATGTTGTTAAATTTGATTGCAGAATCCTAAAAATTTAGTATTTTGTTAGAGGCTGCGAGCTTGGTTTGTTTTCGAACGTGGTTTACATATTAATTGATATTAATATGTTTGGTTATTCAATCACCAATATAATGGCATGATATTACTAAAACATTATGAGTAGTAATTATCATTAATATAGAGTAATTATCAAACTCTTTGTTATGGTATGTTTATTGCTAGTTTTGATTGCAAGAGTCAGATGTGCATGTTGTTAAATTTGATTGCAGAATCCTTATCAGATAGATTTTCTATACCATTTGAAAAATAGCTTTTGAATTTGTTTGTTGGATAAAATCAAATTCTCTTATGAAGTACTCTGCTCATTGAATAAAACCAGATTCCATTACTATTTGTAATTTCTGCCCAGAGATCACAAAAGTATTCAATCGAGATTGGTTGGTTAAAAAAAACCCAAAAACTAAATTGCTTTTATGGGTAATTAGATTTCATAATATTGTTCGTTTTATTGTTTAGATCATCTCAGTGCTAATTGTGATATTTTTTTAGAGTGAAATTAGAATAGGTTTTCTTTTTATTTATTAAATGGTGTTAAATTTTCTTTAACTTACAAATTCATGAATTTGAGTGGAAAAAATTAGTTTAAAGCTAATTGGAGATGTTCATTTATATAAACTTTCAATCATTTTTAAGTGTTAGGTCATCATTTATTTACTAAAGTTAACAAAATCATTTTCACTTTTTTTTAAATAAAATGTCAAAACTACATTTGATTCACATCACTATTACAAATAAGTAAACATATAGTCAAATATCACATCATATTATATCAACATAGTTCTCAACTCGTTTTTTTTTTTCAAATAATTTATAAAACATTATCAACTTTTTTATATGTAATACTCTATAACCTTAAATTTAAGTGTAAGAGATATTCCTATAGCCAAGTTTAGATACTATCAACCTTATCATAATACACAAGTCATATTAACATCACAACTACAATATATACAACTTGCATATATAAACATGATTAGGGTATGCCAAAGTTCATAATTAAATAACTCAAAAACTACATAAACATATAATCTAATTCAATAATCAATACAAAAAATATATATATGTAATATAATTTCATTTCAGAAAATTAGATGGATTCATGTAAAATGTAAATTTCTAAAGGAAAAACAAAAAATGAATAGCATGTAACTAAACATAAAATAATGGTTTAAAACTTATTCAAGGAATGAAATCATCAATTCAATAAACAAAAACTATTTCAAAAATACAGTAATTCTACTTAGTTTTAATTGTTATTATTAGATGGAGAGGAATTTTAAAAAAAATATCATATTATTTGATGAAAAAGAAAGGAGAAGAATCCAATAAATTAAAATATTGGTGAAAACAAAATAATTAAGTTTATATCAATATAAATAATCTATGGATTCATGGCAACTTTTATATTTGAATAGCTTCAAGTAACATATACACCTATTCACATTAGACAAAAAAATAAAAACAAAAAAATAAAAAATAAAAAATAAAAAAAATTTCATTGTACGCATTTGCTCACAAGTAAATATTTCATGAGACTAAAGTTTTAAAGATTGTTTTAGTTGCATTCCACTTGTCGGAGTCCAGTTTCCTCGGGATTAAGGCCTCTTGAATGACACCCTTGTAACTCACGCAGAACCAGTTCACGTGATTTGAATAGGTACCATCACATCTTTAATTGAAATGTATTGAATGTGCTTAAGTTTTTAACAATATGAAGGGTCCCAAGGTGACCAAGTGGAGGGTTATGTACCATGGATTTCCCTCCAGATAAAGGTTCCACGTTCACTAAGGGGTGGTTAGGGTAAACCCTACCCCCAAACATCTCCACTTTTTTCTCATTTTCACATCGCTCAACCATGATCTTGCTGCTCTACATTCCTGCAATAGACAGGAGTTGAATGCATATTCAAATTCCCTCTTATGTTTTCATACTACTCATTGTGCATTTCTGCAGTTAATGGTAACTAGGCTTGCCTCCAGTTCTCCGCAAGCAGAGATATGGGTGACTAGATCGCTTATCGATCAATGATTGATTTCTTTCAAAGAGGAAAAAGGTTCACGACCACCTTCAGTGCACAAGTGGGTTTTCTAGTCTTGTTAAGGTTCCCACATTTGTATGTTTATTTTGTTTACCATCCCACTTCTAATCGGTGATAATTCTTAATGATGAAGGCTGTTAATCATAGTTTCTGAGTCTTCTTCCATTTCAATGTATTTCTCCACACGAAGGTTCCGCTGTTCATTATACTAGGGATATTAGCCTCTCCAGAGATAGTTACACAAGTATCGTTAATTTACTTGCAGAAATTCTAGGTGTTTAATGCATAATCGATTCAGCTTGGCTGAGGATTTAACTTTGTTTTCTATGTCCTTATGAATTTTATTTCAAAACTGTAAATTGATGTTTTGAGAAATTTTTAGAGGCGCCCTGTTCTAAAAGAGAGAGGGTGGCATTACAGCTATTATGTAACTTAGCTCACACTGAGTTCTAGGAATTTTCTATTTCAATGGTTTTGATTACGCTAAATCAATGTATCAGTTTAGCATATGGATATCGATTTGTTTAACTCATTTCTCTTTTGTTACATTTTGGCTATGGTTTCCATTTTGATTTTCTTCCCAATTTTGATTGCAATTGTTAAATACTGAACTAATATATGGTTCTTTTCATTCAGATTAATTTTGTTATGCTTGTATAGCAAGAAGTAAGCTTTCTTCATAAATCTATTTAATTAACGTTCTCTACTATTTACATTGATGTTCCATAGTCTTATTTCAATGGTTAATACTCAATAGTTTAATTTTTATTCCATAGACTCACTCAATAGTTATTTTCATGGGTTTATGCTATTGTTCCATAATTTTTTGTTTAATAATAATTCCATTTAAAGAGTATTCTAATACTCTTCAACTAGACAGTTGGTCCGAATTAGAATTAGGTTTCGTCCCTCCTTCCCATGTTCAAACTGTTCAAACTAGGATCAAATTCTTGGTTGAAATAAGTGAATCATGTCTAATTTCTTGGACCGGACTTCGGTTATCGAGAGTCCAACCTCTGGTTTGATGGTGCTGCTTAGAGCACTGCATAATTTTCATAACCCAAAAATTTGTTTAAGTTAATATCTGTTTGAGATACTTCCCAACTAATTAATCTTGCTTCAAAGAATAAATAATAGAAGTATTATACTGTAGCAATCCTTAATTAAAGATACCCAATTTCTCAATTTCAGATGTTGATATGAATATAAACATACCATTGTTTCACTCCTACATTCCTCTAGATTTCCTGTAAGAAAATAAAACAAATTGTAATAAAATAAAAAGATAGACTTCATACCTAGTTCTTTAACAAAAGAATATATCTGGCGAGGATGAGTAGAAAAACTCATCAGGAGGGTCCTCCACCTTACCAATGAGAGAGAAAATTACATGCAACACTCCCCTTGAGTCCCTACTACCAGACAGTCTCTGGCCTTCTGCCAATTTGGAAATTTCTTTTCCGCAGACCTTGGAACCTTACTAGGTTCAGACTCGCTTCAGTCCAAGAAGATTCCACTGGCTCATATTACCTCCAACTCAAAAACCTTCTACAATCTACTTTGATTTTATTTTCTAATATTCTTCTTGTCTTCTGTGAGGGTCCAACCCCTCATTCGACCACCTGAGATCCTTTTATCTCTAGGGAGAAAGACCAAGAAGTCCAACTTAATAATTGTCTCATATTTGGTAACTACTATGGGCCTCTCCTCCTAAGCTTCCCTTTATTCTTTTTCAATCCTATCTATCTAATCCTTTCTTTAAAAAACAAATCTCAATCATTTATAAAACTCACGTACCACTATTTTTCTCACAGCATAACTCATTAACATTTAATAGTTTTTTCAATTAACTATGAATTCATAATTTACCTAATAATTATTAAATCAAAGTTAAGTTAAACAAGTTGGTTGTACGAGGACTTACATCTTCCGCACCTGAGATGAACACTGTCCCTGTTTTCCTTAAACATATCAAAATATTTCTGGATAGGCCTCCCTCAAACTCTTTGTCGTCCCAAGTGGCCTTCTCGGGATCAAATTGCTTCCACTGCACTTTAACTTGGGCGATGGCTCGTTTCCACACTAATATTTCTCTCTGATCGATAATGCACTATGGTTCTACCAGGAACTCGCCATTCAGTTCGACCTGCAATAGGTAACATACAATTTAGTTAAGAAATTATACATCCCAATTTAGTTGTAATGACAACTATTAGTTACCTATACATATTTCCATTGAATCACATGTTTAGGGATAGATATGTATCGCTTTAAAAGTGAGACATGAAACACATTGTGGAATTTTATGTTGCTCAGTAAGGCCAATTGGTAAGCCACATGTCCTACCCAATCCAAAATTTGGAAAGGTCCACTATAGCGAGGTGCTAGCTCTGCACAAGAAGTCCATCGTATAGTACTCCTCTTAGGCTTAATTCACAAGTACCCAGGATCCCCAACATTGAATTCTTGGTATGTCATTTTCTTATCATCATAAGTTTTCTACTGATCTTGTGCCGCATTTAGATTTTGTCGAATATTATTTACCTCGCATTCCATTTCTTCTAACATTTCAAGCCTGAGCATTAATTTATTCTCGGGGTTACTCCAATTTCTAGGGGGTCGACACCTTCTCCCATACAGAACCTCGAACGGGCTCATATTCAATGATTTGTGGTAACCATTGTTGTAGGAAAATTCTACTAGATGTAGATATTCTTCCCATCTTCTGGGTGGCTGCATAATGTACATCCAAAACATATCCTCTAAAACTTGATTCACTTGCTCAGTCTATAAACCCGTCTGTGGATGGTAAGTTGTACTCAATTCTATTTGATTCCCGAATCTGGTGAATAAAGCTTTCTAAAATGTCGAAGTGAATTTCATGTCGCGATCAAAAATCACCATTTTCGGTATTCCGTGCAGCCTCAATATCTCCTTCATGAAAATATCAACAATCTATACAGCTTTGAAGTTAGACTATACTAGAATGAAGTGAGAAGACTTACTGAGTTTATCCATAAAAAACATAATGGAGTCATTGTGTATTTTTGTTCTAGGTAGTCCCATGACAAAGTCAAGAGTAATTACCTCCCATTTCCATTCTTTGACTGCAATTGGCTGCAGTAAACTTATCAGATGTTGATGTTTAGCCTCTATCTTCTAACATTCCATGCACCTCAACAGATACTCAGCTATGTCCTTACGTATTCTGGGCAAAAAAAAACTATTCCTTATGGCTGAGAGCATATTCTGGTATCCAAGATGAGCAGCGTAGGGACTTCTATGAAACTCATCCAAGATAGTTTGCCTGACCAAATTCTGATTAGGAATATACACTCTTCCTCATAAAGTTAATATCTGATCTTTATATATTAGAAGATCAGTTCTGTCCTAGCCTCACATATTCTTGCACTTGCTGATTTAAAAATTGATATTTAGAATCTTTTATTGTCATTCCTTTTTATCAATTTCTGAAAATTAAATTCAATCTTATTGAACTAAATTTCATATATGTAGTGCATCATTCTACTTAGTGCATCTACGACGTGGTTTTCCTTGCCTTTGATGTGTTGGATTTCAAACTCGAACACACTTAGAAAATCATTCCATATTTCTTGCCTCGCATTCAAGGTAGGTTGTTTAAAGTAGCTGATTAGGCTACTATGATTTGTTTTTAATAGAAATTTCCTCCCTAAGAGGTAGTGCCACCAGAATTTTAATGCATGAATTACAACAATAAACTCTACATTATAGGCTAAATATCTTTGTTCGTGATCTTTCAATTTCTTAGACTCGTACGCAATCACCTTACCTTCCTGAGTCATAACTACTAACACCCCCTTCTTGACATGTCGCAGTACAAAAAAAATATTTTTTTGGATTTGCAATATTTAATACTAGTGTTGTTGTTAGTACATGTTTTAATTGCTCAAAGCTATGCCGATAATTAGTTGTTCACAAAAAACTCCTTCCCTTATTTTGTAAGGAAGTTATTGGGTGTGCGATTCACTAGAATCCCTCTATAAACTATCTATAATAACCCACCAACCCCATAAATGATCTTATATTTTCTACATGTCGAGGTACTGGCCATTCCATGATGGTTCATATTCTTCAATCAACCAATATCACTTATGTTGATATAACATGGCCCAAATAATTTATTAATAAAATAATTTTTTTACAAAAAATACGGACCACACATACATATGCATAAGAATTGATGAAAACTAGCTGTCCATAACATGCCACTATATGTGTATATATATATATATAGATGAACACATTAAATTTCATTAAACAAAATATAAATCATTAAAAAAGGAATCATTCGTCGGTGAGAAGGAGAAATAATAATCGTTAAGAATCCATATCGTTAATTGAAGAAATCCCTTCTGAAATCGAAATTCAACATCATCTTCTTCATTTTCTATGGAAATGGAAATTGGGAGGCAGCAGGAGGCGGAGGTAGGAAATGATTAGATTGTGAGGGTAAAGAGCTTCGATGGAAAGTTATTCGACATGCCAGAAGTGGTGGCATTCGAGTCGGTGATAATAAAGATGTTAGCAGAGGAATTCGGCTTTGGCTCTGAAAATCCCATTCCTCTACCTTCTGTGTCCAGCGACATTTTAGAAAATATTGTCATGTATTGCACATACCACCTTCATAATCCTCTACATCCCTCCACACCAAAACATGATTTTGACCCATGGTATGTGGAATTCCTAAAAGTGGATCATCCCATTCTGATGCAACATGCACTGGCTGCCCAACATCTAGATATCGCCACTCTTCTTGACTTGGTATGTCGAGTTATTGCAGATACAATTGTTGCGTAGCAAACACCCAAAAATGTGCGAGAGATGTTGAACCTTGAAAATGGCCTTACTCCTCAAGAAGTGGAGGCCATCAAGAGTCAAGCTCCTTAGGCTTTCTATTTTTATTACTATAATTAGCTTGTATTTTTTATTCTTCTGTAGAATGTTTTAGTATATAAAAATTGAGTACTTTTTTCCAAGAGGCTTTGAGCTTGGTGTGTTTTAAAACGCGGTTTACGGTAATTGATATTAATATGTTTGGTTATTCAATCATGAATATTATCATGGTATAATATTAGAATGAATGAATGAAATTTTAACGTCCACGAGACTAAAAATAGTATATGGGACCACCAACTTCCTTGTTTTTTTCATTTCGTAATTCAATCCTTTTCTTACTCAAATTAATGATGAGTTGACCTAACCTTCTAAGGGTTCCATCACTAAAAAGACAATGCCATGGAATTGATGCTAACATATTGCGGTTACTGTCCCTAATGTCTCTTAAAGCGTCACATTCCAAAATGAAATGTTTTTCTAATTCCAGTACCCCAAAGGTGAAAAAAGTACATACCCTTTCTCCCCAAACTTCTTTAGGTCTCTTCCATTGTCTAGTTTCACACCGAAGTTGATGTGAGTTAGTTCTTAATTAAGTAATAAGAACATTTTCTCTCCACGAAATTCTAGCTCCAATGTATTCTTTTTGTTGGATATCACAAGTGGGGTTGAATTCCTGAACATAATACTTCTTCTTTCTACCCAAATATTTTCCCTGTATACCCTTACGGAACTTCTCCAAAACAAAATTCTTTAACTCCTTACTATTTGTGGGACATGCATTCAGGTAAATATTTCATTTTTTCATCCATTTTTTGTTTTGTCTCATCCACGATTTCTTTCTTTCACTCATACCTTCATTGAAGATAAATTTCGGCCATCTACCCCCTCCCATTTGCTCAATTCTTTTTAGATACCTTATAAGATGCACCATGGAAATTAATTTGATGGGAGCTGCCCCTGTTTCACTCAACATTATTTCGTAGAAAACCAAACTTTTTATTTTTAACTTTCGCATGATCAAGCATTTTTTAATTTTTTGAATTTGTTTCCATTTTGAAACAAGGATGCTGCTAGCCCACAATTCACACCCATATAATATCACTAGCCAAACTAGGATTCCAAAAAGTAATTTGATCATGTTCCAATCCCATAACTCTGCCTCTCTACATCTATTTTGAAGTGCATATAATTCTTTCCACCCTCCTAAAATTATTTTTTTTCTCCAATCCTCTCAATTAAGCTTGTTGTTGAAATCGATCTCGAGGTACTTGTATTTATTTACTTCTTCAAGAATGTTTCCTTAAAAGAAGAGCGTATGCTGGCTTTGCTTCCTTTTATTAGATAAAATCATTATTTTGGTCTTACTGGTATTGGCTTGCATCCCCACCACTTTACAAAAATTCTCAAGGGCATATAGGTGCATCTGCAATCCATGGGCCGATTTAGCAACCATCACAAGATCATCGGCATATAGAAGAAGCTTTATCACAAACTCCCCCAATTGAACACCATCCACACCTTGTAAATTTAGCCACTCTTCAATTTTGTCAATATGTAAACCAAAAAGGTTAGGGGATAAAGGGAAACCTTGCTTGACTCCGATGTCACTTCTAAAACTTTCTGAAATGCCTATTGAAGTTTTAATTTTGACTTTCACCTCTTCATAAAGCCTATTGATGGAAGCTCTATATTGTAAATGAATTTCAAGTTATTCCATTCTACGCCACAACTTATCTCTAGGGACCGTGTCAAATGCCTTTTTGAAGTCAACAAAGTAGCAAAATACTTCTTCTTTGCTCCCCCAAACCTTTTCAACAATGTGTCTCAGTGTGATCCCATGATCTACTGTAGAATATTATAATGGTATAATATTAGTAAAACTTGTGAAAGTTAAAGCTGGTGGTATTCATATTTTTTTGTGTTAAACTATTTAGTGTTTATGCAAGTTTTCTCTTTCTCTGTGTATTAGTTTATATTAGTAATAATTATCATTAATATGGAGTAATTATCAAACTCTTTGTTATTGTATTTTTCTCTATTTCTTTTTGGTAGTGTATTTTCCACATTATTTTATGTGAGATATTTTAATTTATTTCCATCTCTTTTCAAATTATAAATTTCAATTTACATCTCATGTGATTTCTATTTATTTTCCATGTTAATTTGTTGTTAACATTTTCTACATAAATATCAACTCTATATTAAAAATGAATAAATCACATTAAAGGAAAAAAAAAATCTTTTATATATGAAATTGATATAAATATGTTACACTTCATAAATATGTTACTATACATGGTATAACGCATTCAATTTTTCTTTGACTTTGTATTTATTTACTTTTGACCAAAAATTTGTGTTGTTTATCCAAAATTTAACATTGGAATTTTTTTTTGTCATTTATTAATATTATTTAAATATATTTGTTTGTAGTATGGTTGGTTGAGGTCTTATTATGATTTTTTAGTAAATTTTATTCTTATTGATTACTTTATTGCTTTACTTTATTTTTTTTGCATGCAACACTAATCAGATTCATATTCTTTGTAGAATGATATGTAGATAAATTCAATTGAGTTTAATTAGAAATCTTCCTAAAAAATTTATTTATGTAATTCTTTTGAATCTTAGCTATATTTTAAAGAGTTTACTTTCCATGTTTATTTTGGTTGCAAGAGTCGCGTCTTTGATGTGCATGTTGTTGAATTTGATTGAAGAACTCTTATGAGATAAATTCTCTATACCATTTGTAAAATAGATTTTGTATTTGTTCGTTGGATATAATCAAATTATTTTGTGTATAGTTTTTGGCCCATTGAATAAAACTAGATTCCATTACTATTTGCAATTTCTGCCAAGAGATGAGTAAAGTATTCAATCACAATTTGGTTGGTTAAAAAGAAACAAAAAATGAAATAATTTTTATGGATGATTAGATTTCACAATATTGTTTGTTTTATTGTTTAGATCATCTCAGTGCTAATTGTGATGTTTTTAATATTGTTTATTTTATTGTTTAGATCATCTCAGTGCTAATTGTGATGTTTTTTAGAGTGAAATTCGTGTAAGCTTTTTATTTATTTATTAAATGGTGTTAAATTTTCCTTGAGTTACAATTTCATGAATTTGAGTGGCAAAAAACAAATTTGTTTCAAGCTAACTAAAATGTTCATCGATATAAAATTTATATCATTTTTAAGTGATAGGTCATCATTTATTTACTAAAATAAAAAAAATCAATTTCATTTTTTTAAATAAAATGTCAAAATTAAACTTTATTCACATCACTATTACAATTATGGACATTTTCACCACCTAGTAAGGCCATTTAAAAATTACCATCCATGTTGGAATTCAAAGTAATTAAAAACAAAAAATTCACAAAACAAATGTTTCCTCAGAGTAAAAAAACACCCACTGCCCACACAGAAATTAATTGCATATAATTTGAGTAACAAATCCCTTTTCACATCCGAAGTTTGGACATTGAACCGTCCCGGTTAACTTCGACACTTGTTCTAATCTTATTGAAGAAAAGGTGATGAGGGTTTCATGCCGCTTAGTGGCCTAGTGAAGACATCGATCCACCCAATCCAAACCAAGGTTGTAAATATCCATGTAGTAATTCATATTATTATGATGATTGATACATTATTTGTGATTGCCACAGGAGATTTCGACACAGGAGCTTTGGGTTAAATTTTCCCAAATAAGCTCCCGTCTAGGTATGCATCCTTGGATTGTTGTTCCATACTCAGCTCTTGTTGCAGCTGCTATTGTTTTTTTCTTGATCTACCCTATTGGTCAAGGAATCTTCTCTAACGATATGGCTCTAGGAATCTTTGGTAATTTAAATTTCATGATTGTATTCTAGGCTAAGCACAATATCCTTATGCATCCATTCCACATGTTGTGTGTAGTTGGCGCATTCGACGGCTCTCTATTCAGTGCTATGCATGGTTCTTTGGTAACTTCCAGTTTGATCAGGGAAACTACTAAGAATCAGTCCACAAATGCAGGTTACAAATTTGGTCAAGAGGAAGAAACCTACAATAATGTGGTTGCTCACGGTTATTTCAGCTGATTGATCTTCCAATATGCTAGTTTCAACAACTCCTGTTCTTTACATTTCTTCTTAGCTGCTTGGCCCGTAGTAGGTAACCGGTTTACTACTCTAGGAATAAGCACTATGGCTTTCAACCTAAATGGATTCAATTTCAACCAATCTGTTGTTGACATTCAAGGTTGTGTAATTAACACTTGGGCTGATATCATTCCCTTATTTTTCCTATGTTTGGGTTATAATATATTAACCCAATATATTCGCCAGGGTTATTATAGTAAGATATATATGGGGTATACTATATATATTATATCCTATAGTATTGATATAATATTACTTATTAGGTATAATAATTATATATATATTATATCTTAGGGGTTATATAATAAGCTATACCATTACCACTATATAGATTATTCCCCTATAATCTATCTATGGGACTAGATGGATATTATTGGATACTTGGGTTTCTTTCTAGATGCTCTGACTCTTACTTTTCCCTCTTTTTAATTTTTTTTCCTCCCCTTAAAGCAAAGGGAAAAAATGTTGTGCCAGATTGACTTCTCCTCCCTCTTGGATAAGTTAGTGCATTCAGCCCAGAAAAGATCTAAGTTTAGGGATGAAGGGGGTAGAATTCAAGTAGAAATATAGATCTAAAATTATTTCCACATTTACTTTTGTAAGTACAACTGAAAACTCCCGATCAAACATTTTTTTACTTCCAAATGTTTCACCGTAGGATCTCCAACGATCACCTTCTATTCCTTTTTCCCTTTTTCTTTTGCAGGTCAAAAAGCAAAGTAGACCCAATGTTCAGAGTAAGTTTATGGCCAAGAGCGGAGATATAAGAGTAAAAATTACTTTGGAGTGCATTAGTTGTACCCAAGACAGTGTTTATAAAATATTCTTGTGGATTTCTAGATGTACGACTCAGAACAATCGACGCAATACACCTATTCGATTGGAATCAAATAAATTGTGTCCCTATTGTTACAAGCATATCATTCCTGGAGAGATAAATTAGTATAATAGTATAGGGAATATATTAGGATCTACTACGTGATTATTTTATCGAAAAAGATCGAAGTCATGGTATTTACTTCACTCAGGATTGGGTATCTATGACAAGCATTCTACCCATAGCTTTAGGAGGTATTCACGTTTGGCATATGCCTGCTCTAACCGAGATCTCTGGGGATGATTCCATACTACAGTTTGGTGTAGGAACTTTGGGACATCCTTGTGGAAATGCACCTGGTGCAGTAAGCTAATCAAGTTTCTCTAGAAGCTTGTGTACAAGCTCGTAATGAAGGACATGATCTTGCTCATGAAGGTAATGAAGTGATCTGTGAAACTTGTAGATGGAGTTCTGAACTAGCTGCTGCTTGTGAAGTATGCAAGGAGATAAAATTTGAATTTGATGTGATTTATTTCTTGTAATCCAATGAATTTTGTTCTACCAATTGGACTCAGCCCAATCTTTTACCACTACCACAAAGATTAGTCCAAATCATGAGCGGAGATATGGGATTTTAGATATCAATATTTACATATCAATATATATTAGATAAAAAATCTAGTATATGAGTACACTAACTACTATAATAGAGGGGATAATATAGTAATATCCATATATAGGGGACTATAGGGGATATATATTAATCATAGTAATTCTAGTAATTAATAGGATATTCAATAAGAGCATATCCTAACATAGTAACCCTTAGGATAACTATGGATATATATATATATACACGTATGGGACCATATAGCTCAAAACACATTTCAAGTAATTGCAATAGGACCTGGCCTATTGAGCCTTTGGATCTTCTAGAAACACAAACATATTTTAGCAATTGTCGCTCCGTTAGTCTGTAATGAAAACACAATTTTTGTTTTTCTTCTAGCCAGATGCAATATTGAGATATTTTCCTGGAAGAAGACCGATTCATAGAATCCTTTCTGTTTTTTGGGTCTTTTACTAGTGAGCCTAGGTAAAGTTTTCAGATGACATATTATTTTTAAACGAGGTCCTCGATAACGAGACATAGTAACTCCTTTTTCAATTAATAGATAGTGCTAGAAAAAAAAAAGTATAACTCGTATGAGTACTACTGGAATTATTTTATAATTCTTTAATATGGAGAACAAATATCTTTCTCCAATTTTTTATAGATCCTAATAGCTCCAATCATTTCATTCATCTTGTTCCTAGTTGGGAATAAGTGATCATGGCATGACGGACCCAACGAACGATCGTAAGAGTATTCTCCACTCCATCTTGATCCTAACAAAACTTTGTGCATTATGGAAATGAGAGGAACGGAAAAAATCCAGCTATTTGGATCGAACCGATGACTATCGGATTACAAGTGCAATGCTCTAACCTCTGAGCTAAGCAGGTTCGATGGAATATAACTCCTCATTTCATTTGTGTGAGATCCATAGATTTCTTTGGAATCCTAACGATTATAGTGCAAATCGGATTCAATGACACAATACAGATTACGATTACAAAGGAACATTGTTTGAATGTGGATTCTTTCAAAGGAAAGAAAGGGGAAGTAAGGTTCATTTGATGTTGATTGTTTAACTCGCTCTTCCAAATCGACTAGGGGAGGATTATAACATTACATTTCAAATGGATAAATAATATAATGATTCCCAGTCATATTCGATTGGGATAGAGATAGAGATGGAAAGAGAAGGGGAGTAGGGGAGGATATTTCTACCACCCAATAGTAAGCAAATATCCAATGAATAATGCTGATGGATATTACATAATAGGATTAGAACAAGCTATGATCTTGTTCTTCGAGAAGGGGATATGGCGGAATTGGTAGACTCTATGGACTTGATCAAATTGAGCCTTGGTATGGAAACCTACCAAGTGATAGCTTCCAAATCCATGGAACCCTGGGATATTTTGAATGGGTAATCCTGAGCCAAATACGGTTCATGAAGACAATGTTTCTTCTCCTAAGATAGGAAGGGGATAGTTGCAGAGACTCAATGGAAGGTATTATAATGAATGAATCTCATTTGATCCAATATTGTAGTTATAGAACGCTCTATTTACACCTAAAAATTGGAGAGATATTTTATATAACATCAGACAAAACTAGTGATTAGAACTTGAATTGTTCCAAGCATTTTATTCATAATATAGATGCCAGATTCAAGTTGAAGTACTGATTTGACATTAAGTAATCCAATTATGAACTTATCTACTCTAGATAGAAATTGAATCATTTTTTGGAATAAATGGTTGGACGAGGATAAAGATAGAGTCCAATTCTGCATGTCAATTTCAAAAACAATGCAAATTGCAATAGGAGGAAACTCCATTGGCTTTATAGACCGTGAGGGTTCAAGTCCCTCTATCCCCACCCAAGTTTGTTCCCGAACAGACTGATCTATTTTCTCGAATTCCATTGGTTCGAATCCATTCTAATTTCTCGATTCTTTTACCTCGCTATTTTTTTCATGAAGAGAAGAAACTAGAACACGAATATTTTTATCCATCTTATGACAAGTTGAGTTGATCCGTTAATATGTTGATTATATGATCAATTCATTTTGTGATCTATGATCTACATAGATTAGATCATTTGAAATTATTCAATTGTATTCCATTTTTTCTCATATTAGTGACTTCCGGATCGAAAAAAATAAAGATCATTGTAAGAACTGGGAAAATTACTTTTTTCTTATTTTTAGTTGACATTAGTTAAAACCATGTACTAGGATGATCCACAGGGAAGAGTCGGGATAGCTGAGTTGGTAGAGCAGAGGACTAAAAATCCTCGTGCCACCAGTTCAAATCTGGTTCTTGGCAAGATGTCAATATCTATGTCTCCATATCCATCCATCTATTCTATCTAGACATATATGTATGTATATGTACATACAGAGACACCTTGATCAAAATAGATATATGAATCAATCTATTCTCTCCCTCTTCTTTGCTCATATTGTCCCTCCTTGTCCGTTCCAATTGAATCCCGATACTCTGTACATATAAAAAAGTAGGATCAAGAACTCAGAGGACAAGATTTGACAGTGGGACTAAGAATTCAACTCCGATAATAGGCGGAATATATTCATCCTATTCCATCTTAATCAAAATGGGATATATTAACACAACAATAGATATATAATTCCAGAGTTGAAGTAGATCCAAATGTTGCAAAGGGTATCTCGAAAGTAGATTTGAATTGAGGTTCATAAGATTGATGTAATAACTTTTGATAATAGTTTCTAGTATGAATATTAGATCCAATATGATGATCCCTATGATTTATAGGGAAATATTTTCTTCTTTCCTTGTTGGAGTTCGGGCCTCATATATCCATCTGTAATATCCCAAAATAGGGAATTTCTACAACAATAAGAACATCTTATGATGTTCCAAAGTTGGAGATAGTTCATATGATGTGTCAAAAACACATATCCATCAATTGAAGGTACATCAGCAACTTATACTTCATTTTATGATCCAAAAGTTGGGGAAAAGCAGCAAAATAAGCCCCAAAAACGTTATTCCTAGCTATTTGCGTAATAATAGAGGAAAATAATGGTGGGATCCTTCAACCTATGCTATATGGGACTCACATATAGAAAATAATAAGAAAAAAATATTTTTTTCTAAGTTAAACAGACCTCCCGATCCCGATATGGCTCAAAAAGGTCCAAATCCCATGAATTAACTCAAAAAAAAGCTACTGAAGCATATACAGTGTGAATTTATGAGGGTTTCAAATGTAATATGGTGCAACATAATATTTGAATTATATTATATCAAAACATGGAGGAAAATGTAGATCTAGCTCATTTTATACATCAAAGAGATAACCCGGCAAGGGTTTCATGAGAGTACGAGTACATAATAGCAGATCTGTAGATCTAGATCTAGAAAATGTAGTTATACTATAGATTTGTATGACTATAGCTGAAATTTACAAATAACAGAAGAATAATTATATACAAAGCTTTTCGGGAGAAGGGTTGGCCCTTCCTCCAAGGAATAAGCTCACAAGCAAGGGTTCAAAACCTACTACTACAACACTCTGAAAAAGGAAAAATTTTCTACAAATGACTGTGCTGTAGAAAGTGGGAAATTATTTGGACATGTGCCAAGATGTACACTATGCTCAGAAATCTCCTGTACAGATCTTGCAAAGAAAGGGAAGCTACCTCCTCTCAAAGATAAGCTCAGAAGTTGGTGTTGTAAGCCTTCCACTACAACACCCTGCAACAGAACGTTCCCTGCTACAAGAATAATGTTGTAGTTGTAGGAGGATTCTTGGCCTCAAGCCTGGATGTGGAAAAATGAAGAATAATTCTCCTCCAAGAAACCTCTCAAGGAAGGAGAAGGAATCCCTAAGTAGGAATGCCTTGTGCTATACAACACTGTATACTCAACTCAACAGCTGAAGAATGCTCAATATTATAAGCAGAAAAAAATCAATAATCCATAAGCTAACCTCAAATGTCTACCATCTTCCTCCTTATAAGGTTTGTGAGCCTCCTCACCTTGGGTCCCACCCATTATGGTTTCCAACACCACATGGTCACTTTCCCTCCAAACTGCATTGTAGCTCCATCAAGGCTACTCCTCCATACTGCGTTGTTGACTTAGTCAACTTGACTGAATCAACATGATTCTCTTCCTGTTCATACATGGAAAGTGAAAAATCCAGCTACTAGGATGTCCCCTTTTCATACCAAGAGGGTTTTGATGCCAATACAAGATAAGTATGGGTCTCTTTCCCCCATTTATTCACCTACTATGTGCAAGAATCAAAATTTAATATTCCTATTAGCTACATGCTAATTTTAGGAATATTACAGTCCTCCCCTCCCAAATGTTGCTTGTCCTCAAGCAACTGCAAGGATAGAACTGGAAAGTCTCCTTCCCTCTTCCTGTAGCATCCTCATATGATGAGTTCTCCCAAAGAATAAGATGATGTCTCAACAATGAAACTCCATAATGCCTCTCCCAAGAATACAAGTTAGCATTTGGTGTACATCCCAAATGGTTATCATCATGCAAAAGTAAAATATTCAAGGAGATAACTATGTGTTGTCTAGAGTTCCTCTCAAGGCATGGAGTTTGAAATGCATGGGAAACTTTCATTTCCAAGTGAAACTTCTGCCCCCAACCTATCATCCATATAAAATGAGTCACCCTCCAACATGGAAACTCATGAAAAATCCCTTCCACCTTAGGCTCATGAAGTGTAGGTGGGCTAAATAGATAAACATGATAGGCCAGAGGGCCTATCCCACGCTGTCCACCTCTCCACTTATGATAAGTGTAGAGGGAATGCTGATCTTGGGTTGCAACATGGTTGCCCTCAAGTGGCAAGAATAAGATTGAATCTCCAAGGATCCTCTCTCTAATGTCATGAGCCATGCTAACCCAAACCATTCCATACAAGATGAATGGAACATCATCACCATATGGCATCCAAATCAGAAAAATTTTGAAGGTTGTGTGAAATTTTGGATGGTACAAATGGTTTCCCAAGTGGATACTACACAACCTATCTAACTATTGTTTGAGAATATCATGTGGAAAGTGGTTCTTCAATAAGTTACAACCTGTGCATGTTTGCTCCCCCACCATGGGGTAGTAAGAAGCAATGGATACGAGCTGTACATAATAAAAATAACAATACACTTGCCCAAAGTCATGTATAGATGGGCTACTAGCATTAAAAAGATTGGCCCCAAAGTGACCATGAGACCCAAAAATACTCTTGCTCTCTTGTGGAGCAATGCACTGTTCATATATGGTGAGAAGATACAAATACTCAATGGAGTAATAAACAAGTACAAAAATGCATTTCTTACCATACATAGTGAGTAGGCTGAAAGTGAGGTCCATGAATGAGTCCTCCCATGAGAATCTCCTCATAAAAATCTGCAAAAAGAAGGGATACATACTCTTTGTGGAACACTCCATCAATAAGAACATGCTTCCAAGTGACAGCGCTGTAGGCCTTAGGTATAATGCTCTTGTCACTCCATGACTCCTCCCTTTGACATTCCTTATGCCAAAGCCATCCACTATCATGCTGCTAGGGGAGAGGATCTCCATCCTATATGGAAGCCTCTCATGATCCTCCAATGCTGAAGGGTAGCCTCCTTGCACCTTGAATGTGCCTTCCTTCTCTCTTGAAATATCATGATAAGTATGGGAAAAATTCTGCCCATACTCTTCCAAGTGTAACCACAGCAACAACAACTCTTGTTGCTCCCTCATCTCTCTCTCATACAATCCATAGAGTAAGATCATGATGGTTGTCTTGTATGATTCCCCATACAAACAAGTCTTCTATTTTTCTATCATATGGGTTCCATGCCATGCCGACATCCACCACATACCTCCTGATAAAGGGTATGACCCAATATGGCCAAGATCCCTCAAGAGTATCAAGTGCAGCTTTGCTTCTTGTTTCCATGTGTCATAGATCTATAAGTGGCTCACTAACCTCTTTCTCTCCATCCACTCCCATTCCTCCAAATGTGGATGTCTCCATTCATGCTCCCCCTTGGTATCTTCCCAATGAAGACTACCAATCTCCCAAAGCAGATATTTCTCTTTACACCTCATGGGAAGTTGAGATGTAACCCCTTGGAGATATTTTAGAGAAGACCTCTCATCAATGATCCTCTTGAATCCAACAGGATCCAAGTGTGCTGAAAGTAAAACATCATCAGAAAGTGGCACAACACTCATTATGCCCTCCAAAATCTTACACCCTAACCCCTCATGTTGCACGAAACTCAGGAAGGGTGCAATGGAATGAATTTTTATCCCTCCTTTGATCAAACCAAGGTTGCACAGTGCAGTGCAAGCTTGTTGCTCCACATTAGCAATTTATTTTGAGCCTTGACCATGTAAAGACAAATTTCCAAGGTTTCCCATAATATTTTCTAAAATTATAGGAAATGGAAATATATGCATACCTTGGTGAGTCTTGGGAACATCTTGTATGGCTGCAAGAGTTCCTCCCTTCATTGTGTTGGCTGATCCAATTGCTGATATGGATGGATGCCCCTTCATGAATGTGACAGCGCTGATAAAAGTCTCCTCAAGTGCTGATGAGGACCCCTTCTTCTCTGATCTCTCACTCTCAAATCTTCTGATCACCCTTTGAGTGAAAAATTAAAAAGTATATACTCTTGCATGACTCACATGGCTAAACCACCAAGTTCTTGCCTTACCCTCCAAGTGCAGCACTGAGATCTCCACAGCCTCTTTTTCCACTACTGGAAGTAGTAGGAAAAATGCTTCTAACTTCATCACCCAAAATCTTGTTGTACATATGGGTGACCCATCGAAAGTGGACATTAGAAACCTATTTCCATTCACCATACTATTGTTGCATGGCCTCCTTTCTTCTTTCAGTTGGATAAACTAACGAAGATCTAGAGTCTCTTTGAAAGCTCTAGGTTGGCACTTGTACTCTGCCAAATATCCACTCAGGATCTCATGTTCTAAGTGGTCATCTTGCTCTTCACTCACTCTATGAGAATAGGAAGTGCATGGGTCTTCTTCTTATTTCTCTTGAAACCTTCTAGACGTCTCACTACAGCTTCCTCCTCCTTGAAACCCTCTTGGAGTTTCATTGCATCTTTCTTCTTTCATCTGTTTAACCTCATTGGAGAGGCTCTTCTTAGATATCAAAAGTGATGAGAGTAATCTCATCCTCTCCATCATTCTGATATCCTCTTCTTCTTATCTTTTGGATTGGATCTAAAATCCACAGGCTGAGCCAAGATGAAGGCTTTGATACCACTATAATATCCCAAAATAGGAAATTTCTACAACAATAAGAAGATCTTAAGATCTTCCAAAGTTTGAGATAGTTCATATGATGTGTCAAAAACACATAGCCATCAATTAAAGCTACAACAGCAACTTATACTTAATTTTATGATCCAAAAGTTGGGGAAAAGTAGGAAAATAAGGCCCAAAAACGTTATTCCCATCTATTTGCATAATAACAGAGGAAAATAACGGTGGTATCCTTCATATTATGCTATATACTCACACCTAGAAAAGAATCAGAAACAAATCTATTTTTCTAAGTTAAACAGACCTCTCGGTCCCAGTATGGCTCAAAAAGGCCCAAATCCCATGACTTAACTCAACAGAAAGCTAATGAAGCATATACAGTGCAATTTTATGAGGGTTTTAGATGTAATATGGTACAACATAAGATATGAAGTATATTATATCAAAACATGGAGGAAAATAGAGATCTAGCTCCTTTTATACATCAAAGAGATAACCCAACAAGGGTTTCATGAGAGCACGAGTACATAATAGAATATCTACAGATCTAGATTTGGAAAATGTAGTTATAATACAACTCTATATAAATATAGCTGAAATGTACAAAGAAAAAAATAAGAATGATATACAAATCTTTCCGGGAGAAGGGTTGGCCCTTCCTCCAAGGAATAAGTTCACAAGCAAGGGTTCAAACCCTGCTACTGCAACACTCTGAAAAAGGATGCAGTTTCTACAAATGATTGCACTATAGAAGGTGGGAAATTATTTGGCCACATGCCAATATGTACACTATGCTCATAAATCTCATGTACAAATCTTACAAAGAAAGGGAAGCTCCCTCTTCTGAAAGATAAGCTCAGAAGATGGTGTTGTAAGCCTTCCACTGCAACACCCTGCAACACAACATTCCCTACTACAGGAATAACATTGTAGCTGTAGGAGGATGCTTGGCCTCAAGCCTGGATGTGGAAAAATGAAGAAAAATGCTCCTCCAAGAGACCTCTCAAGGAAGGAGAAGGAATCCCTAAGCAGGAATGCCTTGTGTTAAACAACACTGCATACTCAACTCAATAGCGGAAGAATGTTCAATAGTCTAAGCAGACCAAAATCAATAATCAATATCCATGGGCCTCCTTACCCATTTATTCAACTCCTAGGTGATAAAAACAAAATTCAATATTCCAATTAGCTGCAAGCTAATTTTGGAATATTACATTTGTCAAATTGAGAATATCCAATTCTTTTGTAGAATTGAGATAACTATATGATAAGAGATCGTATCTGTAACATTTGTTCATTTTTCGAAGTAGTCCCAAAGAAGGTTCTATCACAGTCACAAATATATAATCTTTTTTTTGTTCATAGGGTATGAATCGTTCTTCATAGCACGTACATTGCTTATTGACTCTATTTCTCCATTCCTGTGGGTTTATCCTAGACCATATCTGTGGGGATAATTTGTACCGGTCAAAACATCTCAGCCATTGTTTCTAGTCATTCTCTTTCAGATCTTATGGTTTTTCATGATCCAATATTCCTTGTATATCTAATAATTCTTTATGAACTATATATATTAGGTTAATTGTGAATAAAAATATTAATTAATTTATACCATATATATATATATATATATATATATAAAGGTTATATCTCTATTTTTTTTGGAATATATATACCAATGACGAATTTCTTTTCATCCCACATCAAGGTGATTGGATTCGCACCAATGGAAACCATAAATTTCATCCTCGGTAAGGTTAGATGATGGAGCTATACTTGATTACAGTGGGAAAATTCTTCTTAATTCCATTGTAAGAATTTCCTAGTCTGTTTCAGTTTATGATCCAAACAAGTCACACATACACCCTAGCACATACTCCTCTACGCTGAGGACATCCTTGAAGAGAAGGATATTTTTTTCTATTCTCTATTGGTTGTCTTGCATTTCTAATAAGTTGTTGAATAGTGGGAATTCTAGCTTTATTGTATGCAGAATCAACTGGTTCAGATTGATCCTAACCATACCATATCAGGTTATTATGAAATGAATAACTTTAGCCCCCCCTTTTTTCCTTTCATTTTTTTTTTTGAAAAGGAACAAAGAGATCACAATTTACAGCTCATTATAAAAATAAATTCAAAAGAGGATCTTCCGCTATAAGATCAACCTTCAACTACGGTATCAACAATGCCATAAGCTTGGGATTTTGTTGCTGACATTAAAACATCTCTGTCCAAATCTCGTTGAATGACCTCTTCGGGGTTGTCCATTCTTTCTATTTAACATTTGGTTATGTAATTACAAAGCATTGTTATGTGTTTCTCTTCATTATGAAAATCTGTAGCTGGTCCGTCCTAGTCTCTTCCAATGCTGTTGAGGGCTTATCCTCCTTTTTTTTCTCTTTTCAAAACTTTCTAATCAACCTTTGAGTAAACTCAGAAAAATTATGCACTCTTGCATAACTCAAATGGTTGAACCACCAAATATTGGCCTCACCCTCAATGTGCAGCGCTATAATTTCTACAACCTCTCTCTCTACTACTAGATGTAGTAGGAAGAATGCATCAAGTTTTATTACCCAAGCCCTTGCTATAGATGACCCATCAAAGGTAGACAATAGAAACCTATTGCCCTTGATTCTTCTTGTGCTGCATGGTCTCCTCTCTTCCTCCAATTGAATGAACTGAGGGAAAGCTAGAGTCTCCTTGAAGGCTCTAGGTTGAGATTTGTACTCAACAAGGTACTCTCTTAGGATCTTGTGATCCAAGTGTCCTTCATATTTCTGCAATTTGTCCTCTTTTTCAAAAGGAAAGGGCATAGTCCCACTACTTCTTCTTTGCTTGACCTCCTTGTTGAGGTCCTTCTTGCTTCTGAAAAGAGATGAGAGAAAGCTCATTCTCTCCAAAATTCTGATCTTCTTATTCTTCTGATAACATAATGGCTGAAACTAATAGGCTGAGCCAAGATTATGCTCCGATACCACTGTAATATCCCAAAATAGGGAAAATAGGAACTAGAAAGTTGGTGGATCATAACCCTAGCATGAGGTAATGCCATACGTTTAGCAATTTGTCCCCCAATTAGGATGAAAGATCCCATTGATGTAGCTAACCCCATGCATATTGTATGTACATTTGGTACTATTACTTGCATCATATCGAAAATACCTACCCCTAGTGTTACTGATCCACCGGGACAGTTGAGAAATGAGAAAATATCTTTATTTACATCTTCTACACTCAAATATACCATGAGAACCATGAGTTGATTTGAAATCTCGTGATTGATATCCTGAGCCAAATAAAGTAATCTCTCTCGATAAATTCGGTTGTATAAGTCAACCCAAGTTGCATATTCATCTCCAGGGGCTCGGAAAGGAACTTTTGGAACACCAACGAGCATTTGTTTTAATGGAAATAAGTGAAGCACTATACTCTAATATGGAAACGTAAAGTATATGAATTTGTGTAAGATATGAACTCTGGATGGTATTCATAGGGGAGGGTTTGAACCTATTTGGAAATAGAGCTTTAGATGGATCTTTGGTCCATGTAAAATATCCTTCTATTATTCGAGTTGATAATGGAATGTAAGAAATCACACTTTTACCACTAAAATATACCCGCAACGATCTGATTGTAGCATAAAGATCGATCTTTTGTCCAACCAACCCATTTCTCTTTTTTTTTAGTCTTTTCCATATAACTTTGATTAGAGAACGATAAGCTCCATTCACTGTTAAAATGATTCAAATGATACAGCATGAAGCATCTTGTATAATTTGAGTCCAGAAAGGTTTTTTTCTGGGAATTGGGCTGATGGATAACAAATAGAGATTTAGAAAAAAAAATTAGTTGTTAGTTGCAATAAGTAATTTATGGAGAGACTACATTTTCTCGATAGGAAATTTTATTGAAAAAAAAAATTGAGGAAACCTAGAATTTTGGTCATACTATTGACAACTTCCTGACCACTTTCATATTATAAAGATTGGATTGGTGGCCCCTATCGTCTAGTGGCCCAGGACATCTCTATTTCAAGGAGGCAACGGGGATTTGACTTCCACTATGGGTACCATGATCCATTCGTTAGGTATCTTAACCTAAATAATTTCAATTAATTTCTTGTTCCTGGGTCGATGCTTAAGTGGTTAATGAGGACGAATTGTAAATCCATTGGCAATATGCCTACGCTGGTTCAAATCCAGCTCGACCCAACCAATATCATCAATACCAATCTATCAGTATGGTTATCTTCATGCCAATCATGAATGAAAATATAATTCGTTATTGAACCCCGACATCGATATATGTTCATATCGTAGATGCCAAATTCCAAATGAATGGATACATTTCAAAAATGAAAGAGAAGGATAAGATATTTCATCGACCTAACACTCGCATAATATATACGATCTATACAACACCTATCATAGAATCAATATGATCCAATAGTAGGTGAACTGTAGTGTATTGGGATCGTAGTTCAATTGGTTTGACTACTACCCTGTCAAGATGGAAGTTGCGGGTTCGAGCTCCGTCAGTCCCGATCCAATAAGTTAATAAATTAAGCTCTTAATCTCCGTAGAAGAGTGAAAAATAAATTGAGGTATCTAATGGATATATATACTAGATATTTAGTATATCTAGTAAATCTATCCATTAGATACCTTCACCATATCAACAATTCAGTTTGGAAAAAGAAAGACCCTTCTTTCAAGGATAAAATATAATCATCATATTGAATCTGCAATAAATATTCTTCCCTCCCCGAAGAATAAAATTTCTCTATAAAAAACAAAGGAAGATCCATAGATTTTAGGGTGACATAGAGGTAGTCTTCATAAGTCAGAATCCCACAGAGTTCCCTATAGATAATTCCCAATGATTTTAAGGAGATCTTACTTCTGTTATTCCCTAGGAATATTGTGAGTATTCCATGCTTATATTTATTTTTCATGATTGATAGCCAGTGTATTTATAGAAACTCTATTGTATTTCCAAGAATGATCATGTCAGGATCTGGACGGACTATTCCTTATCATTCCAGGGTCATTGGTGGGCCTCTGGATAAATTCGATATGGGATACTTCTATATCATCACTAGAGAAGGATAGATTCACGATTCCATCTAAATCATGGAGATCCAAGAAAAAAATCTCTCATGTCTGGCGAACGTTTTTGGAGTAGCAGAAGGTTCTTATTCGTACGAATCCTATTCTTTCGAAATGATAAAGACATGTGTTGATCGGAACGTTTTCTGATGCATGTAAATTTTTACTAATAGTTTTATCAAAAATAATCCTATTAGGTTATACTATTTCCATCGGAGAATTCATTTGATCCATTAGTTAGACTCCATTACTCGAACCGATTCCATAGATAAAATACATCTATTTCATGGATCTTGAAAGTTTCATTCATCTCTATGAGATAAAATCTCGAGCTATTTTGGAACAAAATTAAAATCAGGAGATCATGGAAGTAAATAACCTTGGATTTATTATTGTTTTAATATTCACTGCAGTTCCTACTGCTTTTCTACTTATCCCTTACGTCAAAAAGGCTAGTGCAAGCAGTGGAAGCAATTGATTTTGGATGAAAATAAAGTGATTGCTGATCACTAGATAGATCTTTATGATCCAAATCATAAGTATAAAATAGGTTGTGAGATCTATAACATTACAACAATACAGGGTAGGGTGGGATCTATTGTATTACAACAATACAAGGTAGAGTGGGATCTATAATATTAAACAATACATGGTAGGGATTGCTTTTAAATTTCTTTTGAAAAGAAAAAAGTAGTGCAGAGGAAAAGAATATCTGACCTTTTCTTCTGTACTATTTCTTCTTCTACACCCATATATGGATAAATAGATCTTAATGGTACTTATCCATATATGGTAAATGTGGGATGAAGGACCTCGCACCATAAAATCGTAGAGTTGATCACCTTCTTCCTGCTCCTGGAAAAATACACCCAATGCAAACAGCTGTAATTCTAAACGTACTTGTGGATTTTTTAGGATAAAAGTTAAACATATTTTTCCAATAAGAACATTGTTTTCTAGCATATATTAGATATGGGACTTGAAATGATATAAGAAAAAACAAAGTAATCTATGACTTATGTCCCATATTTTCTCGAGAACGAAATTCATATCATATTCGATCAATTCGGAACCATCCAATAAAATAGGGACTCTTTCTATTCCTACTAAGAAAGAGAACATAGATCATTCTTCAGTGGAAGAAACTATATTCTCGACTCATTCTAGAAAATAACCAATGAATTAAAACCTGTTGGATAAAATCAGATCAGATTTGTCATAGGAATAGGAAAATGATAATAAGGGATTACGCACATCCCTTACGGGGATAAAGAGGGAATAATTCCATGGAGAGTTTTTCAATTTGGAATGAAGATTCAATATTATTGGAATCTTATGAAACAGAATATATTATCATGCATGACACAATAATTGATTTTTAAGCATTACCATTATAGACCACTTCTACCCCATACTACGAGTGAAAGGGAAAATGTAAAAACTACTATTAAAGTAGCCCAAGTTATACCGACTATATCCATACAAATCATGTTCTCTAAAAAATAACGATTTCATCATCGAGATGATAAGGGAACTATTAACCATAGTGCAAAGTTGAAATGGAAATGAATGGTCCACCTTTTCATTCTGAATGTTATCTTGTTGTTATTGCTATCTTGATGTGATGTACATGATGATGTGTGTTATAACATAACACTTGATTTGATCTCCTATAGGTACATGAATCAACATATAATACATGCAAGAAGCATTGATTGAGGACACTTAGCCAACTCTTCCCCCTCTATGTTTGAGCTCCCAGAAAGAGAAATTGAGATAGAGGGCTATTAGGGTTGAGGAAATTCTGGAAAATAGGGTCAAAGAAGCTCCACCCCTATATGTCACCTATGGGATGTGTGTGATCCTTGTCCATTTTGACAAGTTGAGTATCTCCTCTGCAAGTTATTCTATGCAGAGTACACCCTAGTTGGTATCATACCCATAAGCTGGGCCGACTTCTCGGGAATACTGCTCCTCATTTTTCCAACGAGTTGAGAGTGCACTTGGGGTGTTCAGCCCAAGTGGATTATCATGCAGGTGTTCTACCACATGAATATTTAGAGTCATCGATGGGAATATCAGTAGGAAATAGGATGGGTTGGAATAACCCTATGTGATTCTGGGTTAAGAGTGAGCTCCCTGATGTGAAATAACCCTATGCGATTACAAGTTGAGAGTGAGCTTTCCGATGTGACACAAGGGTCGAGATGTTCTCCGCTGTGTGGATGGATATACTATTTTCTATATTTGGGGTTGTAGAGGTATAACTCCCCCATGAGATTCCGAGAGATGCGCTCCGTGAGATGCAGTCCCCAAGATGTGCTCCCTGTTGATGATATTCCAGGTAGTATCCCAATGGAAAAAAATGCAGAATGACAGCCTGATGAATGAAGGGTAGTATCCCAAGCTCCCCTCCAGTGAAAAATTATTATTCTATATATAGGAATGTTTAGCTTACAAGCATAAAAAATCAAGAGATAAATAGAAATAAGCATGAAGAGTGCATTGATGATTTATAATAAGGTTCACAACATTACAACTACATGAAAGATATATTTAGTGATGACACATGATGATGCATGAATATCAGAATGGAATATTGATCGATGAACAAATATCAACAGATTGAGTTGAGTCATGATGTCTCCATGATGTAAAGTAGTACAAGTTGAGATTGCAAAGTGGAATTCTTCCTAGTTGAGAGGGAGTGTTAATTTTTTCAACGAGATTCAAATTCCACTATGGACAACTCAGATGATTAAGATAATAATTTAATTATATTCCTATTTTAGAGAGAATAAAAATCAACCTATAGATTGACCAAATCGGTTAAGAAGAAGTTAAGTTATGAATTAATTTAATATTTTATGGGTCAGCCTAACTGCATGTTGATCTCGTCAAATCCCCAAGCAGTCAGTCACAATGTTTTAATTAGAGGCGATCTCAAGCTCATTTGCACACATTCTGTCATGAAATCTTCTCCATGTTGTTTTCATTTTTGGTCGCATTTTCGATTTCTTGGCTCGCACAGGAATGTCGGAAGGAGCTAACACAATGGCAGACATTGGACCACGGTTAGAGTCTGGTGCACATTTGAGATATGGGTCTATTGAAGAAAAGCCTTGGACAGGTAAGGTCCTAGTAGTGGCCTTACTAAAGCAGAGCCGCATGAAGGATATGTTTTGCCTACGGTCAAGGTGCCAAATCCACTAGCACAACATGTTAAGGGTGTGTCTAAAGCCTTGAGGTCATATCAGGTTGTTTTGAATTTGAGCCGTTGGAACATGTTGTTGTGGTAGCGACTTGGAGCCCCAGAGCCATGGGTTGAGCATGTTAAGGCCACAACTTAGAGAGCTATTTTACAGATATAATTTGGTTCACCTTTAGTTGATTGTGTATCACTTCCATACATGAGTCGTTCAGGCCCACACTTGTGTCTGAACATCATCGATAGTTTCCTTTATTCATTTCTATGACTTTAGAGTCGAGATAACTTGGTGATATTTTAGATCCACATTTTGGTACTATAGATCTGTATATATGTACATGAAATATGTTTTTTTTTTCTGCTGCAGATGTATCTTCAGTCCTCATTCAATATCAATCATATTCATCAGTTTTCTACAACTAGTGTCAGTGCATTTAAGTTCTCAGATTCTATTTCATTCGTGCATAAGTATGGGTATGGTGTTAGTGCTTGTATGCTCTTTTTTTTTCTATATTTTGAAGATATGTACTCATGGATATTTTTACTCATTGAATTAAGATCTTAGAAGAAGAATTTCCAAGGGATTTCACCATAGTGGGTTTTGCCCTGGTCTCGTACCAATCCTGGTGTCTCTATGTGTTCATGCCTCTCTTCCCTTGATATTTTATTTTCTGTTGTTTAGTTGATGATGATGATGATGTTAATTCTTCATATTTTTATTTTTTGATGGTTAATGATATAGATTTGTTTAATGGAAAATTTATTTGGGGTGAACTTAACATGTTGGTGAAGAAATGAAACTATCAAAGTAAATAACGATGCTACTTTATGAAAAATTAACATTTTGCAAGGTTTTGTGCCACAATTCTGGAATGTTAAGGATGTAAGGGCCACTGGGAATTATTTTGAAAGAATCTTACTTGTTCATAGAGTGCAATTTATTTAATAATACTGGTGAGTAGCATGGGTTATTGTCAAAGTTTATATTTCCAAAGGTCTAATAGCATAATTGGTTTTAAAATGGGGGGCTTATTCTTCAGTGAAACCCCTGGACTATTGGGGTGTTCCTTTTTGATGTCAGTTATGTAAAAATTTTGGTCACATTATGCATGATTTCCCCTGGAGGAGGTCCTCTCTAGAAAAGGTAGAGTATAATGTGAGTTTTAAGAATGCTAAAGAATTGGTAGAAAGTCAAGATTCAATGAAAGTTAAAAACTATCAACCAATTATACTTTCTAATCCAAATGAAGCCGAAGATAATGTTTAGAAGGAGCATTGCCTTCTAGTTCTCGTTAGAGACGCCCCTTGCTAACCCAAATGCATCTCAAATGATAAAAATATACATCCTTTAGAAGTAATTCATAATGACATGGTGCAAGGTGACATAGTGGTTACATATATTATTATTCAAGGAAGCAATCAAACACAAAAAGGACCAAAAGGACTTGATTTAAAAAAAAAATAGATCCAACTAAAGCACGATCTAATGGGCCTTTCGAGGAGTTGATTCAGATCAGTGATGGTTTGGATACGACCTTAGAGAATAGGTTAGTAGACAATGATGTTGTAGATATGGGGAATGGATCTAAGGTTTTGGAAGTGTTGAAATCAAGGTTTAAATTGGATTCTCATAAGTAAAAACAACATGAAGGTGGTTTCTTATTGAAAATGGCAACATGAAAATCCTGATTTAATTTTCCCTCGAATTAAATTAGGATAAATTTGTAATACCACATCACCGGACAACAAGAATGTATTAAATAAGTTGTAAAGACTTATTTGGATCAATTAGTTCGAGTTTAGGGCCTAACTTGATTCATGTAGAGTGTTTCCTAAATTGTAGGATCCTAGGTTGTGTTTAATTTTAATTGTAATAATTTAATTCAGTTAAACAGAGTTAAATTAAGTTAAAGTAGTTCCAATTGTTGGAGAAACTAGTGGGGGTTCTAATAGTGGGGTGTGTACTCAGTGATCAACCAGTTAACTAATAAATCAAACAAAATTAGCTCATTCATACATGAAATACGAGTTACCCAGTTGAGATTGTAGTTCAAGGGAATTGTACTATTAGTTGTATAATTATCCAAGTTGTATAGGTGGTGCAAGACGTCAGAGAAGTACCTATAGGGATTGCATAGATTTGGATGAGGAATTTACTAATTATAAGGGTCTAATTCCCAAGGAAACAATGCAAGGAAATAGGATCTTGGCAGTAAACATAATTTCCTAAGTATTAGCTAGATTCAACTCATGAGGCAGTGAGATACATTATACTTGTGCAGCGATAATTTCACCTTGAACAAGCATTGTATTTCTTCTCTATTTTATGATTAATGCAATAGAGATAGGAAGGGGTTTTGAGCAGTGCATTTCCTCTAGATATATCCTCATGTTGTTTTTTTTAATTGATTCATGTCACATGTTTTTTTATATTGCTTCTCAATCATGAATTTCTTTCCATAGATGAGTAGAGTGGATTCAAGTCTATTCCTTTATTAAATTACATTAGCAGTTTTAATCTACTAGGAATTTCTACATGGTATGAGAGATATTTTTAAAGTAGAGGAGAGAATTCGAAGATATCTTTGCAAGAGGAATGAGGTTGTAGATCTATTCTTTAGCGCTAGTAGGATGGTTTTATATGGTCTAATGTTCGAGTATGCCCTTGAGAGTAGCTTGAATTACATTGCGTATAAGGACCGCATGGGAGCAGTGATGGAAGATAATGGGCTGAAGGAATTCATTGATAATGATGTCTTGAAACCAACACCAGTTGATATCTAAGATCTAGAAGATTGGAAGAAGAGCTTATCAAAGGCAAGGAGGATCATATCGGAGGGAGTACGAGAAGGAAAATCCATGTGAAATGTGGTAGACATTGACAAAATTGTTCAAGAACAATAGTGACCACAAAAAGATGGATTTGGAATATCAAAATGCAGAAGGGTGACATAATACGACAATACCTAGGAAGGTTCAAACAATTTTGTGACGAACTTAATAATGTTGGTGTTATGGTTGTAGAAGATGATAAGTTAAGCCTATAACTTCTAGGACTTCCCAAGAGCTGACACAACTACCAAGATTCAGTGAATGGGAGGGATAAGCTACCAAAATAGGAAAGATTATGGTCAGATTTGGTAGAAGAAGAGTTCAAGAAAAACACTAGAGATGAAACCTCATCCAAGGTTGAGGATGTCAAGAACTATGCATTGACTAGAAAGGAAAAAATAGGGAAAGGGAAGAAATCCCAATCCAAAGGAGATTATAGTAAGGCGGGAAAGAAGAAGGACTTGTATAAGATTAAATGTTTTCACTGTCATGGGCTAGGACACTATACCATGAATTTTCTAGATAAGAAGCCCTCAAGAGGAGCAACAGATGAAGCTCTAGCTTCACAATTCGAGTTGGATTTCACCCTCGTTGCATGCATGGTGAAATTGGTGATGTGTAGTGTGTGTTATCTCAATAGTGGAGACTCATTACATATGAAGGGAAACAATGATTTTTTTAGTGACTTGGAGGAGAAGGACCTCCAAATACACATCAAGATGGGAGATGATGGAAGGTATAGCGTGACCGACACCAGTACAATTACTTTTTGGAGGGAGTCTAGTTCTACTCTCAATTAAAAGATGTCATGTATGTTATGGGTCTGAAGAAGAATCTAGTTTCAATTGCTATATTGGAATACCATGAATACAATGTGATATTTAGAAAAGGAAAGGATTTCCTTCAACACATCACCACAGGACAGGTGAAGCATATCGAGGTTCAACTGAAGGACCTATACAAATTGAATGTAGAATACTATGTTTCATTGATCACGAAAGAAAAGAAGCTGCGGAGCCGAGATATCGGTGAATTCTATCATAGGATACTTGGCCATTTGCACCATGGAGCTTTGAATATCATGCATCGTATTTATACAAGAATTCCCAAGGTTGCACTAGAGAAATGAAATACATGCAAAGGGTGTACATTAGGGAAGTACACCAAATCCACCTTTCATGATAAGGATAATAGAGCACAAGCAGTCCTCGAAAGAGTTCACTCATATGTGTGTGGACCTTTCTCAACATCCTCCATGACCAAGCACATGTATTATGTTATATTTGTAGATGATTTAACACGTAAGTGTTGGATTTTCTTCATGTAGAAGAAATACCAAACATTTTGTGAATTTAAAGACCTTGTAGAGAAAGAGACTTGCAGGAATGTGAAGGATCTCAGGAGTGATACCAGTGGAGAATATGTCTTGGATGAGTTTAAAAAGTTTTGTGCAAAGGAAGGAATTCTATGGGAGCGAATATCACCCCATAACCCATAGTAGAATGGGGTGGCTGAGAGGAATAACAAAAGTATAATGGAGCTTCACGGGTGATTTTGCATGATCAGGGCCTACCGTTGCACTTGTGGGTTGAAGCATGAAACCTAGTAGTATATGTGTAGAATAGGAGTCCTCATTGGATTCTTGGGATTAGTACACCAGAATAATATTTTACAGGGAAGAATATAGATGCATCACACATCAAGATCTTTGGTTCATCAATTTATTGTCATGTTTCCAAAGATGCAAAGATAAATCTATAGACAGAAGCTGAGTTGGGCATATTTGTGGGGTACACTAATACACCTTGCAAATATCGGGTGTACCTTCCATCTCATAGGATAACAATTGTTTGTAGATATGTGATGTTCGATGAAGAGAAGTCCATGAGATGTTCCCTTGAGAGGGAGTTTCAGTTGCATGCAGATGAGGAGAATTTGGTTCCAAAGGAAGAACCTCAGGATGTTGTGGAGTAGTCACAAGCAGAGGAGCAGAGGGAGGAAGAACCCACTAATGCAAAGACATCTAGAGATGGAAGGAAGTGCACCAGGGAGGTTGATATATTATTTCATGATGTTAGAGAGAATGTTGGAGCACCCAAATCACAACGTAGGTAGAGGATGTCAACAAATAGGTACACTACGTAAATGGATCGGATGAGTGAGATAGTTGAGTCAAAACCATCCACATTCGAGGAAGAAATGAAACAACCAGCGTGGGTTGATTACATGGTAGAGGAATATGATTCCATCATTAGAAACAGTGTTTGGGAAGTGTTCCCAAAACCATAGAACAAGTCAGTGGTAGGTCTGAGGTGGATCTACAAGGTGAAATAAGTAGTAGACGAAAGCATCGAGACATACAAGCCAAATTTGTGGCTAATGTGTTCTCTCAGATGGACGGAATTAATTACCATGAGAACTTTGCTCCAATAGAAAGGTACTCTTATATCAGATCAATTTGATATCGAATAAGATCCATCAGGTGGATGTGAGGACAAAATTTGTTAATGGAGTGATTGAGTAATGGAGTGATTGAGGAAGATGTCCACATTGAACAACCGGAAGGATTTTAGAACTTCGACCGAGAGTTGCATGTGCACAAAATCAAGCGAGGGTTTTATGGATTGAAACAAGCACCTCATTCTTGGTATACTAGGATCAACAACTATTTCACTAGGTTGGGCTTCACTAAAAGTGAAGAAGATGCAAACCTTTACCATATTGTTATTGAAGGTAAATTGTTTATTATAGTATTATATGTTGATGATCTGATTTTGAATACTGATGAGAATTTGATAAAATATTGGAAAGAGGATCTTGTAAGAGAATTCAATATGAAGGACATGGGAATAATGCAATATTTTCTTGGTTTGAAAGTATGGCAAGGAGATGGGGAACTTTTGTCTCTCAAGGAAAATAAGACAATGTGATACTGAATAAGTTCCACATGGAGAGTAGCAAACCCATGGACATTCTTTTAGCAGGAAGTTGGACGAAATAGGATGCCAGTTTAGGTGAGGAGGAAGAGGTTGCTATCTATAGGAAGCTTTTGGGTTACTCAGGTGTTTGGTGAAAATACGAACAAACATGTGTTATGAAGTTAACCAACTTAATCAAGCAATAGGTAAGCCAACCAAACTGTATTGGAAGGCAACCAAATTCATGTTGAGATACCTGAGAGGCACTACTCAGTATGTACTTTGTTACAAACAGATAGACGGTGTGATTCTTCAAGGCTTCAGAGATGTATATTGGGCGGGTAGTCCATCTGATAGGAGGAGAACTTCAGGATGACTCTTCAGTATTGGGTTAACAAATGTTTCTTGGTACAATAGGAAGTAGACATTAGTTTCACTTAGTTCAGCATAATCAAATTACATGGCTTCCAATCAAGCACCTTGTGAAGCTATCCAGATGAGGAAGATTTTTGTCAGGTTATTTGGTCATGCAATGGATCCTATGGTGATTTACTGTGACAATCAGAGTTATATCAAACTCTTTGAAAGTCCATTTTTTCATTATCAATCCAAGCATATTGACATTCGTTATCATCATCTACAAGATTGTGTGCATAGGTGAATTATGTTGTTCGAGCAGATTCCTATAGAGGAACAAGATGTAGATATTTTCGCATATGCATTATCAAGAGGAAAATTCGAGTTTCATAGAGGCAATATTGGGGTATCTGATAATCCCTTTCTTGTTGAAAGTGAGTGTTGAAAATGGCAATAAGAAAACCCTGATTTAATTTTCCCTTGAATTAAATTAGGAGAAAATTGTAATTCCACATTACAAGATAACAAGAATGTGTTAACTAACTTTGAAATACTTATTTGGCTCAGTTAATTCGAGTTGAGGGCCTAACTTGAGGCATGTAGATTGATTCCTAAATTTTAGGACCCTAGGTTGAGATTAATTTGAGTTTTAATAATTTAATTCAGTTAAACTGAGTTAAAGTTAGTTAAACTAGTTCCAACTATTAGAGGAACTAGTGGGAGGTCTAGTAGTGGGATGTGTACTCAATGACCAACTAGTTAACTATTGGCCACCCATCTATTCCATTTGGAACCCCACCATCGATTCTTTCAGTTTTTCAATTTCAACACATCATACTATTTTTAGCAGTTTTTTCGGGTCATGAACTTTTGGAGCCGTTTTGAGGCCCTAATGATCGAGGTGGATATTGGTGGACACACACCTATTCCATTTGAACCCCCACCATCGGTTCTTTCAGTTTTTCATTTGCAGTACAACTTACTAACTAATAGTGGTCATACCACTGAGAATAACACAAATATCCAAATCATGTGATCCAAGTTTACCTATGTACTGATTAGTAAGAGAGATTCATCTTGAAGATAATCCTCTCCCATGGTTTATGTTTTTGAATAGGGAAAGTCACATATCAATTTAGCAAACATGAATGACTTCTTCGAATTAGATTTCATAAATTCTAAATCAAATTCCTGCAAGATAACTATCCTTTTGATATGTTTTTCCCCAAGTCATTGTCTCATAATAAAATAAACCATAGGGTTGAAATATGAAATCATTATTTTTTTATGCAAAATAATATAGTGACAGAATACTTGGACAACTTACATAGCTTCCAAGGACAATTTCCCCACATGTGCATATTTTATTTCAGTTTTCATAATATTTCTACATAGATAATATATCACATGTTCATCATTCAAATCATCCTCCTACACTAAAACCATGAAAATGGTAACATCTCACGTAACTAACTACAAAAAGTAATTTCGATGATAATAAGGAGAATGCAACAAAAGTGTATGATTTAATTCATGTTTGAGTGCATCGAAATCGTTTTGAGTAGTTTCATCTCATTCAAAAGGTATTCCCTTTTTTAAACTTTAATTAAAATCTTTATTTAGCTCTACATAATTCATAATGAATCAACATAAAAAGTAATAAGCAGAAGAAGCCCCCTCCATGGGGGTTCAGGAGTAATTCTCCCAAAATTTTCATGTTATTTTTTGGGTGGTCTATCTCTGAGACCTTGGATTTTCCTTGGTTGGACTAATACACGAAAAAAAAAACAATTGTCAAATCAATATCAATTGTCATGTTCAAGGCAAGTAGGTGATCACCATTGATTCGTAATTCAATGTTCATCATGTTGAGGGGCACTCCATGATAGGAAAGCATTCAAATGTAGGTACATGAAACAACGTACCTCTCTTCCTCTGTTTGCATCTTGGAATTATGAGACTCTTACTTCCAAGTGATAAATTATCCTTCCCAAACCATATGAAGGATAAACTAGTATCCTAAATGGAAGGAACAAAATTAAAAAAGTCAAATAACCACAAATGGAAGTAAATATGTTCGAAATACCCATAAGATCACCAAAACCCTTCATTTCACTATAGAGTGCAAGGGATAACTATCAAAATTAGGATACATTTTGTGTAAGAAAGAAATTGAACATGGGTAATCACTTTTATCAACACTGACTGTTTCATAATGCAAAAGGGGAGGGAAAAAAGAGAAATTGATGACCTTGAGAGTAACCCACTCTCTTAAACCACTTTTGCATGCAAGAAATATATATATATATATGCCCTTTCTTAAAATTCAAGTAAAAGATTTAGTTAGGTCTGCATAAATCATAATGAATTGACGTAAAAAGTCATAAGGGGAAAAATCCCCCCCTTCATGGGTGTTTCAGAGTAGTGCCCCCAAAATTTTCATGTTATTTTTTGGGTGGCTTCTTATGTCCACTTTTGGTAGCTTTTTGCATGCGATGAGCTTTTTAGTTTAGCAGCTTTGTGATGGATATTGGTGGTTTAGCCCATAGATTTCTAGATTTGATTAAGTAAATATTGTTGTATTCTAATAGGGGGTAAATGGATTGGTAGTTTGTGAATGTTCTGGGATATACATATTATATCATAATAATGTAAAGAATAATATATTGAAAAATATTTTGGGTTCTCCTAGTTTGGCTTTGAGTGTAAAAAAATCATGTTAGTGTGTGTGTTTTTTAGTGCATCTTTTTTGTTTCACTAGAAAAATGTTTGCAACAATTAACTATACATTACTCGTCACATGTTTGAAAATAGCTCTTTTACACTAAAAACTTGATTTTAAGGATTAATACATGCTTTCATCTCATGGGCGTAGAGCCCCCCTAGAACCATGCTCTTTACCTGCAAACACCTAATGGTGATTGTGATATCGCTTATAGGTGAAACACCCAACAAAGGGCATTTGTCATGGTAAGGGCATTTTTCATTGTAAGAGATATTGTTCATAGTATTGGAATACTAGAATTTTCATTTTCCTACTTAAGTATGTATTTTCCTTTTTGACTATAGTCTAGTGTCCTAGAACCATTGCTATTTTCCAAAGAGAAATGGTGAAGGCCATATCCAACCTAAAGGCTAATGATCACATAGAAAGGTTTTTTTTTTTTTTTGAGTGCGAATATCAGAGTACTTCAGTTCAAAAAGAATTTTTATATTCCAAACGCACTTTGTACCCTTCGTTCACCATTGCTCTAACCAACAAACTAATAAATCTCATTCAAAACATCATAATGTTCATTAATAAATGACTCATATCATAGTGTTCATTACTAAACTGACTCATAGAGAAAATATCACCCTATTTGCACCGTTAAACAATCTTACTGATAGTACTTATTTTGACTGGAAGGTACAAAATCCCCTGCAAGTATATCTCAAATGGATTTAAACAGAAAAGATTCTATAAATATTAAAAAATATATTTAGTAAAAATGAAAACATCTATTAAAAATAAGAAATATTTTTATTAAAAAATACATTGAAAAAAAAAAAGACATCTATATGATGATATTAGAAAATATTATAACAACAAAAAAATGTTCTGGAAAGTCAAGACCGTCGCCCTATACTTTTATTTGCTTAATAAAATTTTTATGAAAAGTGCCGACCACACCTACATACGCATAACCATTCAAGAAAACTAGCTATCCATAACGCCATAACGTGCCACCATGTATATATAAAGATATGCACACGTTACATTTCATCGAATACAAAATAGAAATCACTAAAAAAGGAATCCTTCGTTGGTGAGCGAGAGAAATAATAATCGTTAAGAATCCAGAAATTAAGAATCCAGAAATTGAGAAATAACATCATCTTCTTCATTTGCAATGGAAATTGAGAAGCAGCAGGAGGTGGCGGAGGTACGCAATGATCGGATTGTGAGGCTGAAGAGCTCCGATGGCAAATTATTCGACGTGCCGGAAGTGGTGGCGTTCCAGTCGGCGATAATAAAGATGTTGGCGGAGGAAATGGGCTTCGGCTCTGAAAATCCCATTCCTCTGCCTTCTGTGTCCAGCGACATTTTAGAAAAGATTGTCAAGTATTGCACATACCACCTTCATCATCCCCTACGTCTATCCACACCAAAACATGATGTTGACCCATGGTATGTGGAATTCCTGAAAGTGGATCATCCCATTCTCATGCAACTTGCACTGGCTGCCCAGCATCTGGATATCGCCACTCTTCTTGACTTGGTATGTCGAACTATGGCAGATACAATCGCTGCGCAGCAAACACCCGAAAATGTGCGAGAGATGTTGAACCTTGAAAATGACCATCAAGAAGTGGAGGCCATCAAGAGTCAAGCTCCTTGGGCTTTCGATTTTTATTACTATAATTAGCTTGTATTTCTTATTCTTGTGTAGCTTGTATAAAAATTTAGTATTTTGTAAGAGGCTGCGAGCTTGGTGTGTTTTCAAACGTGGTTTACATATTAATTGATATTAATATGTTTGGTTATTCAATCACCAATATAATAGCATAATATTAGTAAAACATTGTCTTTGCAAGTTTTCTCTATGTATTAGTTTATACGAGGAGTAATTATTATTAATATAAAGTAATAATCAAACTCAGATAAAAAACACACTCAATTGAAAAAGGAGTTGCAGCTCACAGGTGAGTATTGCACTTGGAGACTGCAGTCAAACGAAGAGATCACTTTACATTCATTGATCAGAAAGATCAGAAGTATTCAATCGAGATTGGCTGTTGGTTAAAAAAAACCCACATGGGTAATTAGATTTCATAATATTGTTTGTTTTATTGTTCAGATCTTCTCAGTGCTAATTGTGATATTTTTTTATAGTTAAATTAGCATAGGTTTTCTTTTTATTTATTAAATGGTGTTAAATTTTCTTTGACTTACAAATTCATGAATATGAGTGGAAAAAATTAATTTAAAGTTAATTGGAAATATTCATTTATTTACTAAAGTTAACAAAATCATTTTCATTTTTTTAAATAAAATGTCAAAATTACATTCTATTCACATCAATATTACAATTATGAACAATTTCACCACTTAATAAGGTCACTTAGAAATTTCCACCAATGTTGAAATTCACACTAATAAAAAAACAAAACCCACAAAACATAATGTTTCAGCACAAAAATTAATTGCATATAATTAGTTCTTAAAACGTTTTGCATATAATTAATTCTTAAAACGTTTCTTCAATCAGAGATATAGGTGAGTAGATCGCTTATCGATTGTTGATTGATTTCTTTCAAAGAGGAAAAAGGTTCACGACCACCTTCATTGCACAAGTGGGTTTTCTAGTCTTGTTAAGGTTCCCACATTTGTATGTTTATTTTGTTTACCATCCCACTTCTAACCAGTGATAATTCTTAATGATGAAGGTTGTTAATCATAGTTTCTGAGTCTTCTTCCATTTTCCATGTATTTCTCCACACGAAGGTTCCACTGTTCATTATACCAGGGATGTTAGCCTCTCCGGTGATAGCTACACAAGTATCATTAATTTCCTTGCATAAATTCTAGGTGTTTAATGCATAATCGGTTCAGCTTGGCTAAGGGTTTTCACTCCGCTTTCGGCCAAGGGTTTAACTCTGTTTGCAACCAAGGATTTAACTCTGTTTTCTATGTCCTTATGAATTTCATTTCAAAACTGTAAATTTATTTTTTGAGAAATTTTTAGAGGTGCCCTGTTCTAAAAGAGAGAGGGTGGCATTATAGGTGTTAAGTATGTAACTTAGCTCAGACGGAGTTCTAGGAATTTTCTATTTCAATGGTTTTGATTACGCTAAATCAATGTATCAATTTAGCATATGGATATCGATTTGTTTAACTCGTTTCTCTTTTGTTATATTCTGGCTATGGTTTCCATTTTGACTTGCTTCCCAATTTCGATTGCAATTGTTAAATAATGAACTAATATATGGTTCTTTTCATTCAGATTAATTTTTTTATGCTTGTATAGCAAGAATTAAGTTTTCTTCATAAATCTGTTTAAGTAATGTTCTCTGCTATTTACATGGATGTTCCATAGTCTTATTTAAATGGTTAATACTCAATAGTTTAATGTTTATTCCATAGACTCACTCAATAGTTATTTTCATGGGTTTATGCTATTGTTCCATAATTTTTTGTTTAATAATAATCCCATTTAAAGAGTATTCTGATACTCTTCAACTAGACAGCTGGTTCGACTTAGAATTAGGTTTCGCCCCTCCTTCCCATGTTCGAACTGTTCAAATTAGGATCAAATTCTTGGTTGAACTAACTGAATCCTGTCTAAGTTCCTGCATCGGTCTTCGGTTATCGAGAGTCCAACCTCTGGTTTGATGGTGCTGCTTAGAGCACTGTATAATTTTCATAACCCAAAAATTTGTTTAAATTAATATCTGTTTGAGATCCTTCCCAACTAATTAATCTTGCTTCAAAGAATAAATAATAGAAGTATTATACTATAGCAATCCTTAATTAAAGATACCCCATTTCTCAATTTCAGACGTTGATATGAATATAAACATACCATTGTTTCACTCCTACATTCCTCTAGATTTCCTGTAAGAAAATAAAACAAATTGTAATAAAAGAACAAGATAGACTTGATACTTGGTTCTTTAACAAAAGAATATATCTAACGAGGATGAGTAGACAAGCTCATCAAGAGGGTCCTCCACCTTATCAATGAGAGCGGTAATTACATGCAACACTCCCCCCGAGCCCCTACTACCAGACAGTCTCTGGCCTTCTTCCAATCTGGAAGTTTCTTTTCTACAGACCTCAGAACCTTACTAGGTTCAGTCTCGCTTCAGTCCAAGAAGATTCCACTGGCTCGTATTACCTCCAACTCAGAAACCTTCTACAATCTACTTTGATTTCCTTTTCTAATATTGTTCTTGTCTTCTGTGAGGGTCCAACCCCTCATTCTACCACCTGAGATCCTTTTATCTCTACGGAGAAAGACCAAGAAGTCCAACTTAATAATTGTCTCGTAGTTGGTAACTACTATGGGCCTCTCCTCCTGAGCTTCCCTCTATTCCTTTTCAATCCCATTTATCTAATCCTTTCTTTAAAAAACCAATCTCAATCATTTATAAAACTCACGTACCACTATTTTTCTCACAACATAACTCATTAACATTTAATATTTTTTTCAATTAACTATGAATCCATAATTTACCTAATAATTATTAAATCAGAGTTAAGTTAAACAAGTTGGTTGTACGAGGACTTACATCTTCCCCACCTGAAATGAACACTGTCCTAGTGTTCCTTAAACATCCCAAAATATTTCTGGATAGGCCTCCCTCATAAACTCTTTGTCCTCCCAAGTGGCCTCCTCGGGATAAAATTTCTTCCACTGCACTTTAACTTGGGTGATGGCTCGTTTCCACACTAATATTTCTCTTTGATCAATAATGCACTATGGTTCTACCAGGAACTCGTCATTTGGTTTGACCTGCAATAGGTAACATACAATTTAGTTAAGAAATTATACATCCCAATTTAGTTGGAATGACAACTATTAGTTACCTATACATTTTTCCATTGAATCACATGTTTAGGGATAGATATGTATCGCTTTAAAAGTGAGACATTAAACACATTGTGGACTTTTATGTTGCTCAGTAAGGCCAACTGGTAAGCCACAGGTCCTACCCAATCCAAAATTTGGAAAGGTCCACTGTAGCGAGGTGCTAGCTCCACACAATAAGTCCACCGTAGAGTACTCCTCTTTGTATTAATTCACACGTACCCAAGATCCCCAACATTGAATTCTTGGTATGTCATTTTCTTATCAACATAAGTTTTCTTCTGATCTTGTGCTGCATTTAGATTTTGTCGAATATTATTTACCTTGCATTCCATTTCTTCTAACATTTCCAGCCCGAGCATTAATTTATTCTTGGGGTTGCTCCAATTTATAGGGGGTCAACACCTTCTCCCATACAAAACCTCGAACGGGCTCATAATCAATGATTCGTGGTAACCATTGTAGTAGGAAAATTCTACCAGATGTAGATATTCATCCCATCTTCTAGGTGGCTGCATAATGTACATCCAAAGCATATCCTCTAAAAATTGATTCACTCATTCGGTCTATACACATGTCTGCAGATGGTACATTGTACTCAATTCTATTTGATTCCCCAATCTAATGAATAATTTTTTCCAAAATGTCGAAGTGAATTTCATGTTGCGATAAAAAATCACCATTTTTGGTATTCCATGCAGCCTCAATATCTCCTTCATGAAAATGTTGGCAATCTATACAGCTTTGAATTTAGACTATACTAGAATGAAGTGGGAAGACTTACTGAGTTTATCCACAAAAAACATAATGGAGTCATTGTGTCTTTTTGTTCTAGGTAGTCCTGTGACAAAGTCAAGAGTAATTACCTCCCATTTCCAGTCTTGGACTATGATTGGCTGCAGTAAACTTGTCAGATGTTGATGTTTAGCCTCTATCTTCTAACATTTCATGCACCTCAGCAGATACTAAACTATGTCCTTACATATTTTGGGCAAAAAAAAACTATTCATTATGGCTGAGAGCATATTCTGGTATGCAAGATGAGTAGCATAGGGACTTCTATGAAACTCATCCAAGATAGTTTTCTTGACCGAATTCTAATTAGGAATATACACTCTTCCTCATAAAGTTAATATCTAATATTCATCTATTAGAAGATCAGTTTTCTGTCCTAGACTCACATATTATCAATGCACTTGCTGATTTAAAAATTGATATTCAGGATCTTTTATTTCCGTTTCTTTTTATTAATTTTTGAAAATTAAATTCAATCTTATTGAACTGAATTTCATATATGCAGTGCATCATTCTACTTATTACATCTGCGGCGCTGTTTTCCTTGCCTTTGATGTGTTGTATTTCAAACTTGAACTCACTTAGAATATCATTCCATATTTCTTGTCTCGCATTCAAGGTAGGTTGTTTAAAGTAGCTGATTAGGCTACTATGATTTGTTTTTAATAGAAATTTCCTCCCTAAGAGTTAGTGCCGCCAGAATTTTAGCGCAAGAATTACAACATTAAACTCTACATTATAGACTAAATATCTTTGTTCGTGCTATTTCAATTTCTTAGACTCGTACGTAATCACCTTACCTTCCTGAGTCATAATTGCTCCCACCCCCTTCTTGACATGTGGCAGTACAAAAAAATTCTTTGCTTGGATTTGCAATCTTTAATACAAGTGTTGTCGTTAGTAAATGTTTTAATTGCTCAAAGCTCTGTCGAGAATTAGTTTTCCACAAAAAAATCCTTCCCTTATTTTGTAAGGATTATTATAGATGACTCGTTATTAAAATCCTCTATAATATAATAACCCACCCAACCCATCAATCTCTTTTCTGTCTCTCTGTTTGCTGTTCTTACTCTTGGTAGAAATATATATATATATATATATATATATATATATATATATATAGATATATGCACACGTTACATTTCATCAAAACAAAATATAAATCATTAAAAAATGAATCCTTCGTTGGGGAAAAAGAGAAATAATAATCGTTAAGAATCCATATCATTAATTGAAGAAATCCCTTCTCAAATCGAAATTCAACATCATATTCTTCATTTGCAATGGAAATGGAAATTGGGAGGAAGTAGGAGGTAGATGTACGCAATGATCATATTGTGAGGCTAAAGAGCTCTGATGAAAATTTATTCGACGTGCCAGAAGTGGTGGCATTCCACTCAATGATAATAAAGATGTTAGCGGAGGAATTTAGCTTTGGCTCTGAAAATCCCATTCCTCTCCCTTCTGTGTCCAGCGACATTTTAGAAAATATTGTCTTGGTATTGCACATACCACATTCATCATCCCCTACATCCTTCCACACCAAAACATGATGTTGACCCATGGTATGTGGAATTCCTAAAAGTGGATCATCCCATTCTGATGCAACTTGCACTAGCTACCCAACATCTAGATATGGCCACTCTTCTTGACTTGGTATGTCGAACTATAGAAGATACAATTTCTGCGTAGCAAACACCCGAAAATGTGCAAGAGATGTTGAACCTTGAAAATGGTCTTACTCTTCAAGAAGTGGAGGCCATCAAGAGTCAAGCTCCTTGGGCTTTCGATTTTTATTACTATAATTAGCTTGTATTTCTTATTCTTGTGTAGAATGTTTTAGAATATAAAATATAGTATTTTTTTTCTTAGAGGCTTTGAGCTTGGTGTTTTTTAAAACATGGTTTATGGTAATTTATATTAATATGTTTGGTTATTCAATCATGAATATTATCATGGTATAATATTAGAATGAATGAATGAATGAAATTTTAACATCCGCAAGACTAAAAATAGTCTATGGGACCACCAACTTCCTTGTTTTTTTCCTTTTGTAATTCAATCCTTTTCTTACTCAAATTGATGATGAGCTGATCTAACCTTCAAAGAGTTCCATCACTGAAAAGACAATCCCATGGAATTGATGCTAACATACTGTGGTTACCGTCCCCGATGTCTCTTAAAGCATCACATTCCAAAATGAAATGTTTTTCTGATTCCACTTCCCCAAAGGTGAAAAAAGTACATACCCTTTCTTCCTAAGCTTCTTTAGGGCTCTTCCATTGTCTCGTTTCACACCGAAGTTGATGTGAGTTAGTTATTAATTAAGTAATAAGAACGTTTTCTCTCCATGGAATTCTAGCTCCAATCTATTCTTTTTGTTGGAGATCACAAGTGGGGTTGAATTCCTGAACATAATACTTCTTCTTTCTACCCAACTTTTTTCCCCATATACCCTTACGAAACTTCTCTAGCACAAAATTCTTTAACTCCTTGCTATTTGTGGGACATGCATTCAGGTAAATATTTCATTTTTGCATCCATTTTTTGTTTTGTCTCATCCATGATTTCTTTCTTTCACTCATACCTTCATTGAAGATAAATTTCGGCCATCTACCCCCTCCCATTTGCTCAATTATTTTTATATACCTTGTAAGACGCACAATGGAAATTGCTTTGATGGGAGCTGCCCCCATTTCACTCAACATTATTTCGTAGCGAACCGAACTTTTTATTTTGAACTTTCTCATGATCAAGCATTTTTGAATTTTTTGAATTTGTTTCCATTTTGAAACAAGGATGCTACTAGCCCAAAATTCACACCCATATAATACCACTAGACAAACTAGGAGTCCAAAAAGTACTTTGATCATGTTCCAATCCCATAACTTTGCCTCTCTACATCTATTTTGAAGTGCATATAATGCTTTCCACCCTCCTAAAATTATTTTCTTTCTCTAATCCTCCCAATTAAGCTTGTTGTTGAAATTGATCTCGAGGTACTTGTATTTATTTACTTCTTCAAGAATTTTTCCTTCAAAGAAGAACATATGTTGGCTTTGATTCCTTTTATTAGAGAAAATCATTATATTGGTCTTACTGGTATTGGCTTGCATCCCCACCGCTTTAAAATAATTCTCAAGGGCATATAGGTGCATATGCAATCCATGGGCCGATTTAGCAACCAGCACAAAATCATCGGCATATAGAAGAAGCTTTATCACAAACTCCCCAAATTGAACACCATAACCACCTTGTAAATTTAGCCACTCTTCCAGTTTGTCAATATATAAACAAAAAAGGTTAGGGGAGAAAGGGAAACCTTGCTTGACTCCGATGTCACTTCTAAAACTTTCTGAAATGCCTATTGAAGTTTTAATTTTGACTTTACCTCTTCATAAAGCCTATGGACGAAAGTTCTATATTGTAAAGGAATTTAAAGTTATTCCATTATAGGCCACAAATTATCTCTAGGGACCGTGTCAAATGCCTTTTTGAAGTCAACAAAGCAGCAAAATACTTCTTCTTTGCTCCCCCAAACCTTTTCAACAATGTGTCTTAGTGTGATCCCATGATCTACTGTAGAATATTATAATGGTATAATATTAGTAAAACTTGTGAAAGTTAAAGCTAGTGGTATTCATCTTTTTTTGTGTTAAACTATTTAGTGTTTTTCCAAGTTTTCTCTTTCTCTGTGTATTAGTTTATATTAGTAATAATTATCATTAATATGGAGTAATTATCAAACTCTTTGTTATTGTATTTTTCTCTATTTCTTTTTTGTAGTGTATTTTCCACATTATTTTATGTGAGATATTTTAATTTATTTCCATCTCTTTTCCAATTATAAATTTCAATTTACTTCTCATGTGATTTCTATTTATTTTCCATGTTAATTTGTTGTTAACATTTTCTACATAAATATCAACTCTATATTAAAAATCAATAAATTACATTAACGGAAAAAAATATATATTTTCTTTTATATATGAAATTGATATAAATATGTTACACTTCATAAATATGTTACTTTACATGGTATAATGCATTCAATTTTGCTTTGACTTTGTATTAATTTACTTTTGACCAAAAATTTATGTTGTTTATCCAAAATTTAACATTGGAATTTTTTTTTGTCATTTATTAATATTATTTAAATATATTTGTTTGTAATATGATTGGTCAAGGTCTTATTATTTTTTTTTTAGTAAATTTTATTCTTATTGATTACTTTATTTTGTTTTCCCTTTGACCAATAATTAATGTTGTTTATCCAAAATTTAACATTGGGAATTTTTTGTTGTTATTTATTATTATTATTTAAATATTTTTATTTTTAATAGATTGGTTAGGTATTAATATTGGTTGTTTAGAAACTTGTATTTCTATTAGTTACTAATTTTTAGTTTTTAGTTTTTTTTTTTTTTTGCATGCAACACTAATCATTCATATTCTTTGTAGAATGATATGTAGATAAATTCAATTGAGTTTAATTAGAAATCTTCCTAAAAATATTATTTATGTAATTCTTTTGAATCTTAGCTATATTTTAAAGAGTTCACTTTCCATGTTTATTTTGGTTGCAAGAGTCACATCTCTGATGTGCATGTTGTTGAATTTGATTGAAGAACTCTTATGAGATAAATTCTCTATACCATTTGTAAAATAGATTTTGAATTTGTTCGTTGGAGATAGTCAAATTATTTTGTGTACGGTTTTTGGCACATAAATAATTGAAGTACTCTGCTCATTGAACAAAACTAGATTCCATTACTATTTGTAATTTCTACAGAGAGATGAGTAAAGTATTCAATCCAAATTGGTTGGTTAAAAAAAAAAAAAAAAATGAAATCATTTTTATGGTTGATGAGATTTCACAATATTGTTCGTTTTATTGTTTAGATCATCTCAGTGCTAATTGTGATGTTTTTAATATTGTTTGTTTTATTGTTTAGATCATCTTAGCACTAATTGTGATGTTTTTTAGAGTGAAATTCGTGTAAGTTTATTTATTTATTTATTAAATGGTGCTAAATTTTCCTTGAGTTACAATTTCATGAATTTGAGTGGCAAAAAACAAATTAGTTTCAAGCTAACTAAAATGTTCATTGATATAAAATTTATATCATTTTTAAGTGATAGGTCATCATTTATTTGCTAAAATTAACAAAATCAATTTCATTTTCTTAAATAAAATGTCAAAATTACAATTTATTCACATCACTATTACAATTATGGACATTTTCACCACCTAGTAAGGCCATTTAAAAATTACCATTCATGTTGGAATTCACAGTAAGTAAAAACAAAAAATTCACAAAACAAATGTTTCCTCAGAGTAAAAAAAACACCCACTGGCCACACATAAATTAATTGCATATAATTTGAGTAACAAGCCCTTTTCACATCCGAAGTTTGGACATTGAACCTTCCCGGTTAACTTTGACACTTGTTCTCATCTTATTGAAGAAAAGGTGACGAGGGTTTCATGTCGCTTAGTGGACCAGTGAAGACATCAATCCACCCAATCTAGACCAAGGTTGGTAAATATCCATGTAGTAATTCATATTATTATGATGACTGATACATTATTTGTGATTTCCATAGGAGATTTTGACACAGGAGCTTTGGGTCAAATTGTCCCAAATAAGCTCCCATCTAGGTATGCGTCCTTGGATTGTTGTTGCATACTCAGCTCTTGCTGCAGCTGCTACTGTTGTTTTCTTGATCTACCTTATTGGTCAAGGAAGCTTCTCTGACGGTATGCCTCTAGGAATCTCTGGTACTTTCAATTTCATGATTGTATTCTAGCCTTAACACAATATCCTTATGCATGCATTCCACATGTTGGGTGTAGCTGGCATATTCGTAGACTCTCTATTCAGTGCTATGCATGGTTCTTTGGTAACTTCCAATTTGATTAGGGAAACTACTAAGAATCAGTCCACAAATGCAGGTTAAAAATTTGGTCAGGAGGAAGAAACCTATAATATTGTGGTTGCTCACGGTTATTTCGGCCGATTGATATTCCAATATGCTAGTTTCAACAACTCCCGTTCTTTACATTTCTTCTTAGTTGCTTGGCCCGTAGCAGGTATCTGGTTTACCGCTCTAGGCATAAGCACTATGGCTTTCAACCTAAATGGATTCAATTTCAACCAATCTATAGTTGACAGTCAAGGTTGTGTAATTAACACTTGGGCTGATATCATTCCCTTATATATATATCCTATGTTCGGGTTATAATATATTAACTCAATATATTCCATAGGGTTATTATAATAATATATATATGGGGCATACTATATATAGTATATCCTATAGTATTGATATGCTATTACTTATTAGGTATAATAATTGTATATATATTATATTTTAGGGGTTATATAATAAGCTATACTATTACCACTATATAGATTATTCCCCTATAATCTATCTATGGGACTAGATGGATATTATTGGATACCTGGGTTTTTTTCCAGATGCTCTGACTTTTAATTTTCGCTCTTTTAATTTTTTTCCTCCCCTTAAAGAAAAGGGAAAAAAGATTGTGCTAGATTGACTTCTCCTCCCTCTTGGATAAATTAGTGCATTCAGCCCAAAAAAGATCTAAGTTTAGGGATGAAGGGGGTAAAATTCAAGTAGAAATATAGATCTAAATATTCTTTCCACATTTAATTTTGTAAGTAAAACTGAAAACTCTTGATTAAACATTTTTTTACTTCCAAATGTTTCACCGTAGGATCTCCGGCTATCAACTTCTATTCCTTTTTCCCTTTTTCTTTTTCAGGTCGAAAAGTAAAGTAGACCCAATATTTAGAGTAAGTTTACGGCCAAGAGCAGAGATATAAGAGTAACAATTACTTTGGAGTGCACTAGTTGTACCCAAGATAGTGTTTATAAAATATTCCCGGGGATTTCTGGATATATAACTCCAAACAATCGACGCAATACACCTATTCGATTGGAATCAAATAAATTATGTCCCTATTGTTACAAGCATACCATTCCTGGAGAGATAAATTAGTATAATAGTATAGGGAATATATTAGGATCTACTGTGTGATGATTTTATCGAAAAAGATCGAAGTCGTAGTATTTACTTCACTCAGAATTGGGTATCTATGCCAGGCATTTTTCCCTTAGCTTCAGGAGGTATTCACGTTCGGCATATGCCTGCTCTGACCGAGATCTTTGGGGATGATTTCGTACTACAGTTTTGTGGGGGAACTTTGGGACATCCTTGGGGAAATGCACCTCGTGCAGTAGCTAATTGGGTTGCTCTAGAAGCTTGTGTACAAGCTCATAATGAAGGACGTGATCTTGCTCGGGAAGGTAATGAAGTGATCCATGAATCTTGTAAATGGAGTCCTGAACTAGCTGATGCTTGTGAAGTATGGAAGGAGATCAAATTTGAATTTGATGTGATTTATCGCTTGTAATCGAATGACTTTTGTTCTACCAATTGGACTTGGCCCAATCTTTTACCACTACCACAAAGATTAGTCCAAATCATGAGCGGAGATATGGGATTTTAGATATCAATATCTACATATCAATATATATTAGATAAAAAAGCTAGTATATGAGTACACCAACTACTATAATAGAGGGGATAATATAGTAATATCCATATATAGGGGACTATAGGGGATATATATTAGTCACAGTAATACCAATAATTAATAGGATACTTAATAAGAGCATATCCTAACATAGTAACCCTTCAGATAACTATGGATAAACCCATATAGGTATATATATATATATATATATATATATATATATATATATATATATATATATATATATATATATATATATATATATATATATATATATACCTATGGGACCATATAGCTCCAAACGCATTTCAAGTAATTGCAATAGGACCTGGCCCGTTGAGCCTTTGGATTTTCTAGAAACACGAACATATTTCAGCAATTGTCGCTCCGTTAGTCCGTAATGAAAATGCAATTTCTGTTTTTCTTCTAACCAAATCCGATATTGAGATATTTTCCTGGAAGAAGACCAATTCATAGAATCCTTTCTGTTTTTGGGTCTTTTACTAGTGAGCTTAGGTAAGGTTTTCAGACAACGTATTATTTTTAAACGAGGTCCCTGATAACGAGACATAGTAACTCATTTTTCAATTAACATATAGTGCTAGAAAAAAAAGGAATAGTATAACTCATATGAGTACTATTGGAATTCTTTTATAATTGTTTTATATGGAAAACAAAGATCTTTCTCCAATTTGTTATAGATCCTAATAGCTCCAATCATTTCATTCATCTTGTTCCTAGTTGGGAATAAGTGATCATGGCATGACGGACTCGATGAACGATGGTAAGATTATTCTCCACTCCATCTTGATCCTAACAAAACTTTGTGGATTATGGAAATGAGAGGAATGGAAAAGAGCCAGCTATTTGGATCGAACCGATGACCGTCGCATTACAAGTGTGATGCTCTAACCTCTAAGCTAAGGAGGTTCGATGGAATATAACTCCTCATTTCATTGGTGTGAGATCCATAGATTCCTTTGGATTCCTAACGATTATAGTGCGAATCAGATTCAATGACGCAATACAAATTACAATTACAAAGGAACATTGTTTAAATGTTGATTCTTTCAAGGGAAAGAAAGGGGAAGTAAGGGTCAATTGATATCAATCGTTTTACTCGCTCTTCCAAATCGACTAGGGGAGGATAATAACATTTCATTTCAAATGGATGAATAATATAATGATTCCCAGTCATATTTGATTGGGATAGAGATAGAGATGGCGAGAGAAGGGGAGTAGGGGAGGATATTTCTACCACCCAATATTGAGAAAATATCCAATGAATAATGCTGATGGATATTGCATAATAGGATTAGAACAAGCTATGATCTTGTTCTTCGAGAAGGGCATATGGTGGAATTGGTAGACTCTACGGACTTGATCAAAGTGAGCCTTGGTATGGAAACCTACCAAGTGATAACTTCCAAATCCAGGGAACCCTGGGATATTTTGAATGGGTAATCTTGAGCTAATTCTGGTTCATGAAGACAATGTTTCTTCTCCTAAGATAGGAAGGGGATAGGTGCAGAGACTCAATGGAAGCTATTCCAATGAATGAATCTCATTTGGTCCAATATTGTAGTTATAGAATGCTCTATTTACACCTCAAAAGTGGAGAGATATTTTATACAACATCAGACAAAACTGGCGATCAGAACTTGAATTGTTCCAAGCATTTTATTCATAAGATAGATGCTAGATTCAATTTGAAGTACTGATTTGACATTAAGTAATCCAATTATGAACTTATCTACTCTAGATGGAAAATTGAATCAGTTTTTGGAATAAATGGTTGGACGAGGATAAAGATAGAGTCCAATTCTGCATGTCAATGTCAACAACAATACAAATTGCAGTAGGAGGACAATCCATTGGATTTATATACCGTGAGGATTCAAGTCCCTCTATCCCCACCTAAGTTCGTTCTTGTACAGACTGATCTATTTTCTCCAATTCCATTGGTTCAAATCCATTCTAATTTCTTGATTCTTTTACCTCGCTATTTTTTTTCATGAAGAGAAGAAATTAGAACATGAATATTTTCATCTATCTTATGAAAAGTTGAGTTGATCCGTTAATCAGTTAATCATATGATCAATTCATTTTGTGATCTATGATCTACATAAATTAGATCATTTGAAATTATTCAATTGTAGACCATTTTTTCTCATATTAGTGACTTCTAGATCAAAAATAATAAAGATCATTGTAAGAACTAGGAAAAATACTTTTTCCTTATTTTTAGTTGACATAAGCTAAAACCATGTACTAGGATGATCCACAGGGAAGAGTCGGGATAGCTCAGTTGGTAGAGCAGAGGACTAAAAATCCTGGTGCCACTAGTTCAAATCTGGTTCCTGGCAAGATGTCAATATCTATGTCTCCATATCCATCCATCTATTCTATCTAGACATATCTGTATGTATATGTACATATAGAGACACCCCGATCAAAATAGATAGATGAATCAATCTGTTCTCTCCCTCTTCTTTGCTCATATTGTCCCTCCCTGTCCGTTCCAATTGAATCCCGATACTCTGTACATATAAAAAAGTAGGATCGAGAACTGAGAGGACAAGATTTGATGGTGGGACTAAGAATTCAGCTCCGATACTAGTTGGAATCTATTCATCCTATTCCATCTGAATCAAAATGGGATATATTAACCCAACGATAAAATATATTGAAGTAGATCCAAATGTTGCAAACGGTATCTTGAAAGTAGATTTGAATTGAGGTTCAGAAGATCGATATAATAACTTTTTATCATAGTTTCTAGTATGAATACTAGATCCAATATGATGATTCCTATGATTTATAGGGAAATATTTTCTTCTTTCCTTGTTGGAGTTCGGGCCTCATATATCCATCTGTAATATCCCAAAATAGGGAATTTATACAACAATAAGAACATATTAAGATGTTCCAAAGTTGGAGATAGTTCATATGATGTGTCAAAAACACATAGCCATCAATTGAAGCTACATCAGCAACTTATACTTTATTTTATGATCCAAGATTTGGGGAAAAGCAGCAAAATAAGCCCCAAAAATGTTATTCCCAGCTATTTGCGTAATAATAGAGGAAAATAATGGTGGGATCCTTCAGCTTATGCTATATGGGACTCACGCTCAGAAAATAATCACAAAAAAAATCTGTTTTGCTAAGTTAAATAGACCTCCCGATCCCGGTATGGCTCGAAAAGGCCCAAATCCCATGACTTAACTCAACAGAAAGCTACTGAAGAATATACAGCGTGAATTTCTAAGGGTTTCAGATGTAATATGGTGCAACATTATATCTGAATTATATTATATCAAAACATGGAGGAAAATGAAGATCTAGCTCCTTCTATACATCAAAGAGATAACCGGGCAAGGGTTTCATGAGAGCACGAGTACATAATAGCAGATCTGTAGATCTAGATTTGGAAAATGTAGTTATACTATAGATATGTATAAATATAGCTGAAATTTACAAATAACAGAAGAAGAATGATATACAAAGCTTTCCAGGAAAAGGGTTGGCCCTTCCTCCAAGGAATAAGCTCACAAGCAAGGGTTCAAACCCTGCTACTGCAACACTCTGAAAAACGAAGTAGTTTCTGCAAATGACCGTGATGTATAAAGTGGTAAATTCTTTGGCCACATGCCAAGATGTACACTATGCTCAAAAATCTCTTGTATAGATCTTGCAAAGAAAGGGAAGCTCCCTCCTCTAAAAGATAAGCTCAGAAGTTGGTGTTGTAAGCCTCCCACTGCAACACCCTGTAACACAATGTTCCCTGATACAGGAATAATGTTGTAGTTGTAGGAGGATGCTTGGCCTTAAGCCTAGATGTTGAAAAATGAAGAATAATTCTCCTCCAAGAGACCTCTCAAGGAAGGAGAAGGAATCCCTAAGTAGGAATGCCTTGTGCTATACAACACTGCATACGCAACTCAACAAATAAAGAATGCTCAATAGTTTAAGCAGACCAAAATCAATAATCCATAAGCTAACCTCAAATGTTAGCCATCTTCCTCCTTACAAGGTTTGTGAGCCTCCTCACCTTGGCTCCCACCCATTAGGGTTTCCAACACCACATGATCACTTTCCCTCCAAAACTGGGTTGTAGCTCCATCAAGGCTACTCCTCCATACTGCGTTGTTGACTTAGTCAACTTGACTGAATCAACATGATTCTCTTCATGTTCATACATGGAAAGTGTAAAATCCAGCTACTAGGATGTCCCCTTTTCATACCAAGAGGGCTTTGATGCTAATACAAGATAAGTATGGGTCTTGTTCCCCCATCTATTCACCTATTAATTGCAAGAATCAAAATTTAATATTCCTATTAGCTGCATGCTAATTTTAGGAATATTATATTCCTCACCTCCCAAATGTTTCTTTTCCTCAAGAAACTGCAAGGATAGAATTGGAAAGTCTCCTTCCCTCTTCCTGTAGCATCCTCATATGATGAGCTCTCCCAAAGAATAATATGATGTCTCAATAATGAAACTCCATAGTGCCTCTCCCAAGCATACAAGTTAGCATTTGGTGTACATCCCAAATGGCTATCATCATGAAAAATTAAAATACTCAAGGAGACAACTATGTGTTGTCTAGAGGTCCTCTCAAGGCATGGAGTTTGAAATGCATGGGAAAATTTGATTCCCAAGTGAAACCTCTGCCCCCAAGCTATCATCCATATAAAATGAGTCACCCTCCAACATGGCAACTCATGAAAAATCCCCTCCACCTTTGGCTCAGGAAGTGTAGGTGGGCTGAATAGATAAACATGATAGGCAATAGGGCCTATCCCACGTTGTCCACCTCTCCACTTATGATAAGTGTAGAGGGCATGCTGATATTGGGCTGCAACATGGTTGTCCTCAAGTGGCAAGAAGAAGATTTAATCTCCAAGGATCCTCTCTCCAATGTCATGAGCCATGCTAACCCAAACCATTCCATACAAGATGAATGGAACATCATCACCATATGGCATCCAAATCAGAAAAATGTTGAAGGTTGTGTGCAAGTTTGGATGGTACAAATCATTTCCCAAGTGGATACTGCATAGCCTCCCCAACTGTTGCTTGAGAATATCATGTGGCAAGTGTTTCTTCAATAAGTTACAAGCTGTGCATGTTTTCTCCTCCACCATGGGGTAGTAAGCAACACTGGATATCAGTTGTACATAATCAAAATAACAATACACTTTCCCAAATTCATGTATATACGGGCTACTAGCATTAAAATGATTGGCCCTAAAGTGACCATGGGACCCAAAAATACTCTTGCTCTCTTATGGAGCAATGTATTGTTCATATATGGTGAGAAGATACAAATACTCAATGGAGTAATCCATAAGTACAGAAATGCATTTCTTACCATACATAGTGAGTAGGCTGAAAGTGAGGTCCATGAATGTGTCCTCCCATGAGAATCTCCTCATAAAAAATTGCAAAAAGAAAGGATACATACTCTTCGTGGAACACTCCATCCATAAGAACATACTCCCAAGTGACAGTGGTGTAGGCCTTAGGGATAAGGCTCTTGTCACTCCATGACT